>QXTE01000030.1:6254982-6325480 GCA_003942145.1 Platysternon megacephalum | reverse complement strand
CCCCCCTGCTCCCTGTCCCCTGACTGCCCTCCCGACCCTTATCCACATCCCCGCCCCCTGACAGGCCCCCTGGGACTCCCACTCCCAACCCTTCCGGTTTCCCATCCCCTGATACCCCCCCAGAACCTCCGCCCCATCCAACCGCCCCCTCCTCCCTGACTGCCCCCCAGGACCTCCGCTCGCAGCTACGCCACCCGGCCAGAGCCAGCTGCGCTCCCCATGCTGCCCAGCGGGAGCGGCGGGCCAGATCGCGGCCCTCGTGGTGGCGTAGCTGCGGGGGAAGAGGGAGAGCGGGGGAGGGGGACTAGCCTCCCTGGCCGAGAGCTCAGGGGCCGGGCAGGATGGTCCCGCGGGCCGGATGTGGCCCACGGGCCATAGTTTGCCCACGTCTGATCTAGTAGCAAGTTACGCAGATAGTTTTATTGCCACTGCTGACAGTGATTGGTGGTGTGTGACTTTGGGCAAGTCGCTTAGGGTCATGTTTTCAAAAACAACTTATAATTTTGTGCACCTTCTTTTTTTTTTTCCCAATGCCCAAATGTAGACACTTTGGTGTCTCATCGTTGGGTACTCGGAAAATGAGAGGCCACTTTCAAAACTGTGGGAACCTTACTGCATCTCAGTTTCCTCATCTGTACAGTGATAATGATACTTTTCCAACTTTGTGAAGTACTTTGACAGCCACGGATAGAAAGTGCTCTGTAAGCAGGGCCAGCTCCAGGCACCAGCCGAGCAAGCTCGTGCTTGGGGCGGCAGATTCTAAGGGGAGGCATTCCGCCCAATCCTTTTTTTTTTTGCTTTGCCATCTGGCCGCCCTGCAGGTTTTTTTTCTTTTTCCTTCCCTCCCCACTGACCGGAGCGGCGCGGAGCCCTCCCGGCAGGTGGCGCAGCGGGAGGTACCGCGTGGCAAGCGCCCCGCTGAAGGAAGCCCTGGCCGCCCCTTCTCTCTCTACCCCCCCACTCCCCCTCTCCCTCCCGCTGCCCAGGGCACGTCTGCAGTGCAGGGAGTCCCCCTGCACCCTGGCTCCGGCCACCCCGCAGGTTTTGTTGTTGTTTTTTTTGCTTCACTGCCCCGGCCGCCCCGCAGGTTTTTTGGGGGTTTTTTTTTTGCTTGGGGCGGCAAAAAAGCCAGAGCCGGCCCTGTCTGTAAGTGCTTATTCTTACTATTATATGTTTGTAAAATTTGTATGCTTATAAAATTTGTGGATGACACAAGCTAGGAGGGTTTGCTAGCACTTTGGGTAACAGGATTAGAATTCAAAATGGCCTTGACAAATTGGTCTGAAAGCAATGAGATGAAATTCAATAAAGACAAGTGCAAAGCACTTCACTTAGGAAGGAAAAATCAAACGCACAACTACAAAATGGGAAACTGGCTAGGCACTAGAACTGCAGAAAGGGATCTGGGGGTTATAGTGGATCACAAATTGAATAAGCGGCAACAATGTGATGCCGTTGTGAAAAAAAGCTAATCTCATTCTGGGGTGTATTAACATGAGTGTTACATGGAAGACACAAGAGGTAATTGGCCTGCTCTCTTGGGCACTGGTGAGGCCTCAGCGAGAATACTGTGTCCAGTTCTGGGCACCACACTTTAAGACAGATGTGTACAAACTGGAGAGAGTCCAGAGGAGAACAACAAAAATTATAAGAGGTTTAGAAAATCTAATCTATGAGGAAAGGTTAAAACAAACTGGGCATGTTCAGGCTTCCAAAAAAAACAGGGGGCGGTGATAATAGTTTTCAAACATGTTAAAGACTGTTATAAAGAAGCTGATGATCAATCATTCTCCATGCCTACTGAAGGCAGGACAAGAAGTATTTTAACTTAATCTGCAGGTAGGGAGATTTAGGATCAATATTAGGAAAAACTTTCTAACTACAAGGATAGTTCAGTTCCAAGGGAGATTATGGAATCCCCGTCATTGGAGGTTTTAAAGAACAGGTTAGACGAACATCCGTCAGGGCTAGTCTAGGTTTACTTGGTTCTGCCTCAGCACAGGGGACTGGACTAGATGAGCTCTTGAAATCTCTTCCAGCCCTACATTTCTATTATTTTATATTTTGGGTATCCCCCAGGGCATGCACTCAGGGGATGCACTTCGCACTGAAGCCCTGTTGTGTTAGGTGTTGTACAAACACGTAGGACTACACTATCCCTACCCTGAAGAATTTACAATGTATTATACAAGGCCTTTCTTTTTAATCGGAACTCCTTTGTAGGAAAGGACTGTTGGCATAAGGTGGAGCATTTGTAGGGGAGACAGAAAGAAAATGGAGGGAATCTTTGGACTCAGCGAGGGATCACCCCGGCTTGGAGAAAAACAAGTGCCAATCTACAATGGAAATCAGAATTTAAAAAATGTAGGTGCCCTGTTAGGCCTAAGTGGTGTAGAAGTTATTGAGTCAGCTCCGCAGCTGAGGTATATTGGCCTAGCTCCAGAGAAGTCAATAAGGATATGACCTATTGTCTGGTGGTTAGGCAGGAGTTAGGACTCCTCAGTACTATACTTGGTTCTGTTAGGCTAGGTCTACACTGGAAACTTTTGCCCGTATGGTAATGTTGGCTAGTGGCTCTGACTTTCTTGCAATATTTTTATATTGGCAAAAGCCCCAGCATAGATGCAGTTATATCAACATATGTGTTTTTGCCAATATAGCTTATTTCACTCACCAAATCAGTATAAGCAGCACCTACTCGAGGAGGGTTTGCCAGTCTAGCCATGCCAGCAAAACTTTTCTAGTATAGACCTGACTTAGAGCTTCAGAGCCTAATTCACATTTACATTAAGGCCCCCTTTGTAGCACTCTGCCTCAAGATACCCGTCTGTAAAATGGGTAGAAAAAATGCTTCCTACCTACCATAAAGACCTGCTGAGTGGTCTAATCAATCAATAGCGTAAAGTGTTTTGATTTCCTCAGATGAAACTTTTAAGTTCTTAGAGTCAAACCTTGATCTTCAGTGGAAGTTAGGAGCCTAAATACCTTTGAGGATCTGGGCTACATTGGCTTCAACAGGACCGTAACCTGGGCCAAAGTATTCCAGGCTATATTTTGCATTTACCTACATTATTTTTCTATTTATTTGCTTGCATTTCAAGTGCAGCAGGTGTTGGCGAGCGTTTCCTTTTTACGTCCAAGAATCTGCTGATCAGTACACAGACTGGAAATACAATGAAGTGAGTGGATTTATACGTGGGAGAGGCAAGTAAAATCTAGTCTGCAGTCTAATGCCTTATTTGTGTGAAAACAATAGGGATCTGGCATTGTCTGTGACAAGTACTCCACCCGATGCAAGTTTAAAATGGCCAAGTGATAAAATGTGGATGTACTGGAAATGCTCAACTATAGCCCTGTCACGGTTCTGGCTGGCATGTCCATAAATAATTCAGGCATTGCATTGTTTGAATATTTCTGTCACACAATAGAGGGGAAAGATGGTAAACTACCAGTTTTCAACCTCATAATTTGTCTTTGTCTTTGAGAATGGAGGCCACAATTACAAGAGACTTTCAAAGAAGTCAAAGAGAAAAGTCATTTTTATGTAACAATCCAGTATGATTAATATTATCGTGAGTACGTACAGTACCTTTCGTCCTGATGGATGCCAGAGCATTCCACACACTATATATCCATGACCTACAAGTGAAATGCATCCATTCCTGGATTGAAGGTACTATTACACCCAACTGAATAGCACTGGAAAGGTGACAGGTCTTGGTACTTTTGCCAGGGTCAGAGATCCTGAAGCAAACGCCTGGTATTACGAAAGTGCCATAAGAATACAGGCTGTTGTTCTTTGGGGGAGGTACTCTGTTTTTTAAGGTGGGGTTCTTTGAAGCTATTGTTGGCAATAATGGGCTTAGACAGTCAGTAAGGCTCAAATGTTTTACAGTTTGACCCTTTGATACCTGCCCATATCAAGATTTCTACACACCTCTGTGTGGCACAACCCTGACAAATTGTGTGGTTTGCATGGGCTTACAGTTACAAAAGTTTAAGCTTATTGCCAACTTTAAACTCTGGTTTAGGTCATCTCATTGAAACAGTGTGCAGTAATAGTAAATCTAAAAACATTTTAGCCAACCAAAGAATTGGCGAGCAGAATGCTATTATGATAACTTCACTGACTGGTTAATTTCGATGATAAATATCAGTTGATCTGTAAATGAAAGTCGAAGTTCGTATGCTTATTTCAGACACCAAAATAGGGAGTGTTTTCCATTTTGCATTTAATTTTTTTAGCAGCCTAGAAGCATGGCCTGTTTTGTGTACCCAGCTATATTGGCATTAATCTGCAGCACGGACAAGCTAGTTAATGCTCACAAAGCGTGACCCACTTATTCCCTACTCGTTCCCATTTAAGTATTCACAAAATTCCTCGGTCCCGTTTTCCAGAACATTACGTTTGAGGCCCATGAAGAGAAGTACATGCCATGGGTTAGTGTATTACTCTCGATATTGCAAACACCAAGCGCCAATGGGATAATCTGCATGAGCAAAGAGAGCAAGATTTGGCTCTAATGACCATAGATCCTGATCCAAAACCATTGAAGTAAATGGAAATAGTCCCAGTGACTGCTCCTCAAATTGCATCGAACAGCAAATAGATCCTCAATTTTGCAGCCATCTCGATGATATGCTCTAAAGGTGATTGAAAATGGTCATTTCTGTCCTGTGGGAAATTACAATATTTTGACATTTGTTGTCATCCTGAATTGGGACAAAAGTCAAAATATTGAAAATTTGCATTGAAGAAAAAGTTTTTAAAAAAAATCAATTTGGCACATCAAAATGTTTGGGCTCGGTTCAGTATTAATCTGCCTCCATCTGAAGTCGCCTCATTACCTCATAAGCGTAGTAATTTGGGTTCCTCATGCTCCAACTCTCCACTGTGGGTCAGGCTGCTTCGTGGGTCAGGCTGCTCATGATGTATTGAGGTCAAGTGACTCCCATGATACACAGTTCTACCAGAGGAAAGACTGCAGTGCATGATGGGAGATGAAGTCCGGCCCAGAGGGGGAAATGGAGGCATGGGCTACAGCACTCTGGAGGCCCTGCAGCAGCTCTGGCAAACATGGATTAATGCTGAATGGATTTGAAACGGGATAGCTCAGTGGTTTGAGCATTGGCCTGCTAAACCCAGGGTTGTGAGTTCACTCCTTGAGGGGGCCACTTAGGGATCTGGGGCAAAAATTGGTCCTGCCTAGTGAAGGCAGGGGGCTGGACTCGATGACTCTTTGGGGTCCCTTCCAGCTCTATGAGATAGGTATATCTCCATTAAAAAAAAAAACTGAAATGTTTTGATTCACGTTGACCCAACCAAAAACAAACCATTTAATGTCAACAAAAATCAAAGTTTTTTGTCAAAAAAAAAATTGATGGAAAATTCCCAACCAGTTCTAATAGAAAAGATACAGAAGTGATTTTTCACATGCATTGTGTAACCAGAACTTGTATGTTTCATACAATGAAAATATTACATGCCATAATATGCAATAAATCAGCTTACACATTATTTATGACACCAATCTGAAGGCATCATTGTTGGAGTTGTTTATTTTTAACATTCATAAAAACAGGAAACCCCAAAATGCTGCTGCCTGCATTTTCCCTTCAAGTTAATGCTGTTCTGAAAAAAACGCATACACCCAAAATTCATACTGGAGCTAAATGTTCAATGCTTGTCTCCTTTGAAAAAACAAAACTAAAAACAAAGAAAAACTGATTCTGAATATCCCCCTGGTCTGTGAAGCATTCCAGCCATAAATACCTCATGCCACTTCGTGTGTGTGTTTGTCTAGGCCTTTAGATTATAAAGTCTTCTGGGTAGGGTTTCTACCTTTCCTTTAAAGTATTTTATATATGATATATAGAGTGGGTTAAAACTTCAAACAAAAAGCTTTTTGGAGGGTGTCAAGAACTGGCCTTTTTCTAAACCAAAATTCTTTCAAAAAATTGACAACCTTGACCAAAATTTTTGTTGTTCAAGAAAAATTGTGTGACCTTTTTAATCAACATTGTAATTTAAATGGTTATCAAAATGGTTATTGGAATAACATTTTATTTAAACATTTTTATTTTAAAAGTTCAAAATTTGTTTTAACGTATGGGTCCTTTGTGAACACTTTCAAGTGAAAACAACTGTGACAGGGTCAGGCCAGATGGCTACAGGAGAGTGATAGAAGGCAGATATATTAGCCCCAGGTTAAGTAGGTCCCTTTTCCCTGAGTAAGGTAACAGGGAAGGTTCCAGAACAATCAGGAACTTTCTGGAAACAATTAAGGCAGACAGGCTGATTAGAACACCTGCAGCCAATCAAGAAGCTGCTAGAATCAATTAAGGCAGGCTAATCAGGGCACCTGGATTTAAAAAGGAGCTCACTTCAGTTTGCGGTGTGCATGCGAGGAGCTGGGAGCAAGAGGTGCAAGGAGCTGAGAGTGAGAAGGTGTGCTGCTGGAGAACTGAGGAGTACAAGCATTATCAGACACCAGGAGGAAGGTCCTGTGGTGAGGATAAAGGTGTTTGAGGTNAGAAGCTGCTAGAATCAATTAAGGCAGGCTAATCAGGGCACCTGGGTTTAAAAAAGAGCTCACTTCAGTTTGCGGTGTGCGTGCGAGGAGCTGGGAGCAAGAGGTGCAAGGAGCTGAGAGTGAGCAGGTGTGCTGCTGGAGAACTAAGGAGTACAAGCAGTATCAGACACCAGGAGGATCCTATGGTGAGGATAAAGAAGGTGTTTGGAGGAGGCCATGGGGAAGTAGCTCAGGGAGTTGTAGCTGTCATGCAGCTGTTACAGGAGGCACTATAGACAGCTGCAATCCACAGGGCCCTGGGCTGGAACCTGGAGTAAAGGGCAGGCCCAGGTTCCCCCCAAACCTCCCAACTCCTGATCACACACAGGAGGAGTTGACCTAGACTGTGGGTTCCACCAGAGGGGAAGATCTCTGAGGCGAGCAAATCCGCCAATAAGCGCAGGACCCCCCAAGGTAGAGGAGGAACTTTGTCACATAACTTTGAAACTTGTTGCATAACCAGTTTTTCATTTTTCAACTAGCCATAATTATATGTATTACGTATGCCAATGCCATATAATACAAGTGACCAACCCAGTTTTAAAATGGAAAAGTCATCCAAAAAGTCACTATTTTTACAGTTATTCTAATGGGGGGGTGGGAAGGGGGAGCATGAATTTGTACAACTCCCACTGGCAGGTTAAAGGACTTGACCAATTCAGTGGCACAGCTGAAACTACAGACCTCAAGTCCTAGCTCTGAATCCTGTACTAGGACCAACACGTGATAATACAGACAACCCAGAAGCAAAAAATAAAATAAAATTAGCAACTTCACCAAGCCCCAAAGCTGAAGTCTGTTTATTAACCTAGAGCATTTACATGGCAGGTGGAAGGGGGAGACAATTTACGAAAAATAACTGTAAAAAGCAGAACGTTGTGTGTGTGTCTGAGTAGTGTTTGCTTAAAATACTCTACGTTTGTTACATCGGTTTTTAAGCAAGGTTCTGCTAATCAAGATAATTCTGAAGGTGTTCTGTGCATAAATGTACATTGATCAACCTGAATTGGTAACCAAATCTTGAGGCAGCTGAAGTATCCATCAGAATTCATTGCAACATGATTGCGTTATTACAGTGTTGAAACTAGGCTTTATTTGAGAAAGTTCTTGGAAATAGCAGTGCCTTCCCAGTTCTCCCAAATTCTCCTGTTGTGATGATAAAACAGTCAGGGTGGCCTGGGTGGGAAAGAGTTAAAGGGGGAAGAAAATTTTGCTGCAAATTAGTTACCTATTCAATAATATTAAACATTGTCCATCGATGGTAGAGTTGGTGTTGGAAACTCCCGTTCCAATTCCTCTATTCAACGGTTTTATAGGCCATTTTCCATCAACTTCAGGGGGCTTTGGATCAGGCTCTATATTCCTTCTTTAAAAATTAGCTACTGGCAAAGCTTGAAATATTTGAGATGGTTGTGAGACATTTTGTTTGAGGTGTATCTTTTGCTTTATCCCCACCGTACAGTGATTCTTCCAGGAGGGCTGGCTGAGAGTCACTGATCATCACTCCTCCTGACTCATTCTTACCTACTCAACCCCTCATCAGCTTTACTTGCAGCTTGCCTGGGTAGGGCCTGAGCAGAAGTTTATGCATGCTGCTCCAAAGAACAAGCAGGACCACTTGAGTAATGTGTGAGTGATTGGTCTCCTTTTGGGGTCTGTCTTCCTACTTGCTATGTCTCATCTCGTTCCTTCTATCACACGCTAGCCTTATGCTCCTTTTCCCTTTGTATCTTAATCGGCCTCTCCTTCCTGCACATCATATCTCCGCATTCTTCATTCTGCAGGACTGTCAGGAAGAAGTGTTTATTCTATAAGTCCTACTGCCATTTGTTCTCTGCCTAATGGCTTTTCAGGATATAGTCCTTCACGCAAATACCAAACAGTTTCCAGCATCCCTGAAATTATTAAAGATTAAAATGTAAAAACTCTGGATTCGTAGTCTGTTAATCTGACCCTAGGCAAGACATTGGCGGTTTTACATTGCAGCGGTTTTACATCTAATCCCAGTACAAAACTAGCCTCCGACTGTTCTTATTTGTAATTTTTTATCCCACCGTCCACCCAGTTAAGCAAACAATGCTGTGCTGTAGAGTATCGAATAATAGAGAAAAACCCTGCCAAAGAGTGAAGGGCTTTCCCTACTGCTATGCAAATATGTTGAAATAGCAACCTCTCCGCCAACTTGCCAGATAGTGCCATCAGTTCTTGATAAGATTGTTCCCTTTCTCTCAATGGCAGAGATGTAAGAATCGCTCATGTTGAGATACTCCCTTGGAATAACTAATCCCAAGAAAGTTTCATCATCAAAGGCTCCTTCTCCTCTGAGGAAAAATGACGTGCAGGTTGTTCCCAATTAGAGTTTGGCATATGCCTGTTTCTTCAGTAAAGGGCTTATCCAGCTGCTGTTGGAATCCATAGGACACTGTCCAAGGACTTTAATGGGATTTGAATCCGGCCTTAAGACAATACATCTTCCTTAGTGATGGGAGCTCTTCAGGATGTTTAGAGTTTTGGTTCAGTGAAAACAAGCACCACAAAGTTTGGGTGTTTATCCAAACGCCTGCAATGAGACCTCTTGGGGCTTCAAAATTGGACAGGAAATTTTGCACGAATCGAGTTTGCCATAAGATTTCCTGCCCATCCTGCTTCCAGACACATCGAAAGGGTAGAAATGTCTTGAAAGCAACCTTTCTAACAGTGTTTTAACAATCCTAGTATTATGCCTCATGACACTCCCCTGGTCATCAGCAGGGTTTGAATGCAGGAGCTTCATCACCAGAATACTTGTGCTAAAGAGTCACTTCATTCACTGGTTTCAGTGGTAGCTGTGGTAGTCTGTATCAGCAAAAAAACCGAGGGCTCCTTGGGGCACCTTAGAGACTAACAAATTTATTTGGGCATAAGTTTTTGTGGGCTAGAACCCACTTCATCAGATGTATGAAGTAAAAGATACAGGAGCCGGTATAAATACATGAAAGGTTGTGGGTTGCTTTACCAAGTGTTAAGTCAGTCTAACGAGATAAATCATTCACTGGTAGCCATAGAAGGCTGTTACCTCTTAGTGGGCCTGCCACTAGAAGGGGATAGGACGCACACCTTGCCAATGTTGTGTTACATGTACTCCAAAACCACAGGGAAACTGCAGGTATCAAATACTTTTGGTGGGAAGTCAGAGTATAGAGGTGAGTGGAAACGAAGCATAATGCAAACAACAATTAGCTGAACCGTTTTACACCTAAAAATATCAGTTCCCATTTGGTTCTTATTTCCCCTGACCTGGGTTGACCACCTCTAATAATTTTCAAGGGAGTTATCTCCCGTATGGAAATCTCACTTAATTCCTGCTTCACATCATGAAAACTGGGTGGACCTTGAAACTGTTTTACAGGTGAGCCCTGGAATTCTGCGCAAAGCCAGACTCCTGTGTTCTCTCAGCATGGGCTTGATCCAAGTCCCACTGAAATCAATGGAAGGGTTCTGACTTCAATGGGCTTTGGATCAGGTGCCACATTTCCATTACTTTACTTCCAAATTGCTTGTTGCGTCTCTTAAATCCTATTGTTTGTGCGTTTTCCCGCACGCGCACACTCGCACACAACACACTATGGATAGTATTCATATGTGCCATACTAGAGCTTCTGCCTCTCTTTGCATCATCCCACTGCTGCTCTGTAAACCATTCTTCACAACGGAATCTGCTTTCTTAAATTTTTACAGCATGCGGTTTAACTGTAG
Source organism: Platysternon megacephalum (assembly GCA_003942145.1). Taxonomy (NCBI): domain Eukaryota; kingdom Metazoa; phylum Chordata; order Testudines; family Platysternidae; genus Platysternon; species Platysternon megacephalum. The sequence goes on along the minus strand of QXTE01000030.1, from coordinate 6,315,173 downwards.
CTCTCCCTAATTCTTCAGGTGCCATATTCCCTAAAGCGCTCCTCCTCTCTGTCTTGCTCTCGGTGCAGCATTTCACACTACTGTCTTACAAGATTTCTTTCTCTTAGCTCCTGAGGCAAGGTAGGGTTTGCCTCTGTTACACCCTTCCCACCTCCTGCTATTCAGCTCCCCAAATGTAACTGAAGCAACCAACGATGGATGGAAAGAAAACTCAGATTGTTGCCAACTCTGCATGGGGACCATGTATAATATAATGGTGCTACTATGTCAGTTACTCTAGCATGTAGTTGTTCACTAGAAAAAAAAAATCTTTGGCATTTATGATTGTGAACAAAATCTTCTAAAGGGAGGTTTTCGCTGCACAATTAACCCAGGTTTTAGCCCAAACGGCCCTACCATCCACACACACAACCCTCTGATTCAGGTTTGTAGTTGGTTTAAACCCAGGCTAGTTTACACAGCAGGGGGTATAGGTTAGATCCCAGTCTCCAGTTTAACCCAGGATGGATCCTGTCTACTTTACAGTGAAGACTCAGGCAAAAATCACTGAAGTGCTGATCGTTCTCCAGTGCCCTTCCCACAATTCACCGCAAAGGACAAACACGTTCTCCCACAATTGACAGGGAAAGAATCCTAGAGCATCTCAGTACAAAAAGCCATGGGATATGCCCCCAGAAACACACAGGTAAGTGCAGAAACAATGACAACACAGGAATGCGGGTAGGGCTTTGCTGAGGGGACGCTCACCCCCCAGTCTAGATTAATCTGGGTGCGCAGACCCACATGCCAATCACTTGAGTTAGCTTCAGTAAAGACATACACTTGGTTCACATTTAGGGTAAACAAAGACAGTGGAGTCTCCTTGCCCTGAGTCTGTAGACAGCCTGAAACAATAGCTCCCATCCTCAGTGGTGTGTTGACTCTGATTCCTAATAATGACAGTTTAATAGTCAGTATTAACCTTTTGACTACTGATCGTTTTAGCAGAAACTCAAGCTATTCTGCTTAGTTGTCGTGGGGTTTTTTTTTGTTTTGTTTTTTTGTTTGTTTTTGAGGTAGAGGCCGATATTGGGGCAGGGAGGCAGCCACTTGCTGAGGTGAGGAATGAGGACTTTTAACATCCCTATTTCCCCCCCCCAAATTTAAAGTCACCTCTACACCTGCTCAAATTGGAGATGGAAAGAGGAGAAGCATCATCTCCGCAGCACCAAAAGTCTCAACTGCCTCCTGAATACCCAATTCAAACCTTCAAGGGCACCATAACTGTCAGTCTTCCTCCCCATCTAGGGTGACCAGATGTCCCGATTTTATAGGGACAGTCCTGATTTTTGGGTCTTTTTCTTATATCGGTTCCTATTGCCCCCCACCCCTGTCCTGATTTTTCACACTTGCTGTCTGGTTACCCTATCCCCATCAGTTGTCAAAATCTCCAGCTTTTACCTAACAACGCCACTGAGTTGACTGACTGAACTGGACTGAGGCTCGCGGAAGCAAGCAGGTTGCTTAATTCCACAGTTCCCAGCACACAATTTAAACTGAACGTGCCACATAGGACACTTCACCTTAACTATGGATATGCAGCCATGTAAAGAGGCTAATTTCCAAAGCCTCTGAGTACTTATATGTTCAGAGGACACCATATTGCTGTAGGGATTTTTTATGATAGCTACATAGCTTATTACATTTTTGAATGCTGCAAAAAAATACATGTATGCATTGTTGTTGTAGCTCTGTTGGTCCCAGGATCTTAGAGAGACAAGGTGAATGAGATAGAATTTGGTCCAATAAAAGATACTATTGTCTCTTTCACCAACAGAAGCTGGTCCCATAAAAGGTGTTACCTCATCTTGTCACAAGAACTACATATAAGATTTCCTTGTGAATGTCCAATGAAATAATTTCACTCAGAGCAGCTAAGCTGCATATCAAATAAATGAATAAAACAAAGTAAACATCTTTAATAAACATCAGCCTCATGTTCCCATGTGGATCCCATTATATTACTTCTCTTATTGATTCATATATTAATAGCATTTTGTATTAGGCTAGTACAAAATTGATGATATAGAAGTGTTTTCCTATTACAGCTCCTTGGTTGTATAATATAATCCACTTATCATATTTTCTGTTAAAAATTCAGAAAGTCCATGGATACATTATACATTGAAATGAACAAATTAACTACTGAAAAGTACAGTATATCACTGGAAAATTACATACATCTCACATAAACGGAAATGAATATACAGACTGAATGGTGACTTTGATATAGTTCAGGATGAAATGCATAAATCAGCTAATGGGGAAAAAATTAAGTGCTCGGTACAAAGGAAAAAAAATCACCTGTCGAACAAGAGATCTGAGCCATTCATTTGGATACATTGTATAACCTACATGATTATGATCATTTACCACTTGAGTCTGCCATCCCTGCCCACGCTGGGGCCAGATGCTCCTAAATTGGTATAGTTCTACTGACTTCAGTACTGGATCTACTTACATTGTGTAGTATCTTACTCCATGGGTAAGTCCTGCTTTGAGCAGGGGGTTGGACTAGATGACCTCCTGTTGTCTCTTCCAACCCTGAGATTCTAAGGGAAGCAGAATTGATCTGTCAAAGAAGAAGGCATAGAGAGCATTTTGGAAATATTCAGCATTCAGAACAGCGTGTGCCACAGAGATGGTCAAAAATTTTCCAGTGGAAGATTTTTCTTTTGGACAAGGGTATTTCATCAGAACTGACACTTTCTGCAGGCACTTATCAATGTCAATGAAATTTCATTTCGACAAAAAAGCTTTTCAATTATGTTTTGAAAATGACTTTTCATTTTGAACTTTTTACATTGTATAGTACAAGTTGTAATGTAATATAAAACAAAGAAGTGAGCACTGAAACAAAATAGTTTGATTTTAGCAAAAAGAGTTATTGTTTCCAATTTTGTCTTGTGGGCAATTTCAAAAATTCTTTGTTTTCATTGTGATTTGGAATGAAAACATTTCAAAATTCGCAAAATTTCCCCATGAAATGGAAATTCTGATGCCCACACTCCTCTAATATGCCACCACGCTTCAGTTAAATAAAAACTAAACTGCCTTTTAAGAGGTTGGACATCAAGGATGCTGGACACTTCCAGCGACATTCCACCCGGCCCAATTCCCATCACAACTACTGGAGCAATTCAGTAGAAGGTAAGGGCCTAATCAAATGCTTATTGACGTCAAGGATGGCCTTTCCATTGACTTCACTGGACATCGGATCAGGATCTAAGCGAGGAAAGTTTCCTAACCTTTACAAAGGATCCTTGGGTAAAATTTTTCAAAAGTGCCTAATGACTTAGGCTCCTAAGTCACTTGGCTGCATTTGAAACTCTTACCCCTTACCAAGCAAACATTCTTCAGTATTCATCAGTTTGTTATTCTCAATTGCCGTCTCCTCCTTGACCTATATTAACATTTTCCTTTTTGTTGTTGTTGGAGATACTCAGTTATCTCTAAAAGCTATAAATCATCCACCTCCATGCCACGTATCTAGCTGAGAAACAATTACAGCTTGGCATGAATATGTCCGGAATACAAAACAATCTGCATCTCCCTCACTATCATATTTTCATCAGCTCCTATGGCAAAACATGATGCACCTGAATATGTCACCGGTAGCAGGGATTGGACCCAGGATCTTGGAATCTAAAAGCATGAATGGAACTAAAGACTCGGGTTCCTTAGCTCAAAGGCTGTAGTAGCCTCGTAAAGCTCTGTACATGAACTAACCACTAGAGGGGGGGACAAGGAGTCCCATTGTGTGATGTTAGTTAAATTAGCATAGATGACCTGAAGTTCTTCGCTGTGCAGTGGACGACTGAATTAAAATATGACTGGAAAGGTCTATTTCCCCCATTTTAACACGTGCTGCTTTTTGCAGAGAAACAATAAAAATGACGTGTTTAGGACCCTTACTGTGTCATATTTGAGCGTCGCACCACTGTCCTTAAACACCAGCATAATATAGCCCCCCCATAACCCCAGCTCTGCCTTGTCAAAAGCGCTGTCTTTGGAATAGAGATTTATTTTGCCTCAATTTTACAGTAGCTTCAGCGATACGTCAACATTTAATTTGACACGATTGCACAAGGCTCAGGACCCTGCTCTTTTTCCCAAAGCCTATTTAAAAGAAACTGAGGAACACAGAGGAAGAAGCCTATTTATTGCCAAATAACATACAGACCCTCTGGAGGTTCAGACTTTGCTCTAGATCTCTTTGAGGCTAGTTATTCCCAGTATTGACCACTGGAGATCTTGTTTATCCATTTGTAGTTTGGGTTAAAGATACGAAGGATGAACCAATAGTACTGGAGAACACTCAATATTTCTTTTAATTGAATGAGAACATAATGGTTTTAATGTGCGTGTGTGTAAGTACATGTACACAGACAAACTTGTACACGAGCAAGTTCAGGACTCATCTTTATGTTACTTCTGTAATATTAGCTATATCATGTCTCCACCCCAGTACAGCAGTATAGCCAGACAAGAAGCCATATTCTCTGTGGGTGTAACTCCACTACCTTCCATGGATTTAGGCCAGCAGAGACTTTGGCTCAGAGTTTTTACACGGTAATTGAATTACCTGTCATCTTCGCTATACTGTTATATAGTTAAATAGCTCAGAGCTTTACCTGAACTCAGGAAAATGAGAGGGGACAAAAGTTTTTAAAGGTGCTAAATAAAACATGACCAATCCATTCAAAAGTTCATATAATCATACTACAATATTCATTGAATGACAAGTGAATGACATAATATCACTATTATGCTAACTCATGACTGCCACTATTATGAACATCTTGCTCTTAGGTTTGCTTTGTGTCCCGATCTGTCCTTGTCTATGTTTAAGCATTTTCTTCCTATGGTCAGGCCCCAAGCCTCAATGCTACAACCACCAGCAATAGAATGAGGTAGTTTAGTCTTTCTAGCAACTTGCTGTAGGTGATTCAACCATTCGTCTCCAGTTGGTTCATCACTCCTTTTCCACTTCCTTGATGTTAACGTACATCTGGTACTCAGGCAAGAGCTTATTAAAGATTCATGTCTCTCAGGAGCAGGTTCTACTTGTGTAGTTACAACTACACAGACCATAAAGTAAACCAGTTCCACCAATTTTTTTTCCTCATTTCGCTCCCAGTGCAGTGTAATTTACAGCAGCCTCAAAATACAAGTTACTGCATCCTTTTCATTACCTCCTTGCGAGCTTGAAAGTTTATTATTTACTCCAGCTAGTTTGACTAGGGCCAGATGTATATGGAATGTTTCAGAATCATATAGTGCATTTCAATAAAGCATGAGCATTAGGCACAATTCTTTGATCTCTTTGGTATAATGCAGGGGTAGGCAACCTATGGCACGCGGGCCAAAGGCGGCACGCAAGCTGATTTTCAGTAGCACTCACACTGCCTGGGTCCTGGACACTGGTCCAGGGGACTCTGCATTTTAATTTAATTTTAAATGACGCTTCTTAAACATTTTAAAAAACTTATTTACTTTACATACAATAGTTTAGTTATATATTATAGACTTATAGAAAGAGACCTTATTACTGGCACACGAAACCTTAAATTAGAGTGAATAAATGAAGACTCAGCACACCACTTCTGAAAGGTTGCCGACCCCTGGTATAATGCAATCCTGTTCTTCTCTAAGGGCTTGATCCTATGCTCAATGACAAAACACATTGTCCTGAATGGATAAGAGCTTTGCTAGATTCCCATTTTATTCTTACACTGAATCATAAGATTTTGTTTAATAGTACATTCACTGACCTGCAAAGCTCTGTAAATGTACCGCATTGTCTGTCTGGTTGGTGTTCCTCTAATAATACTTTGGGCTGAGGTATGTTGATATTGATGAACCTTAAAACCAGGTAAACATGGGAGACTGGAATTTCATCTGAGTGTATAAAAGGCATGGTGGGTCCTGCAACTAGTGAAAAAACTAGTGTCTATGGCCTCACCCACTTGGAAAGCATGTTCGTCATAAAGAGCCAGATTTTCCAAATATTGGCTTTTTCTTGGCATAACCAATTTTGCGTATGGTAAACACATGTGCGTGCATTTTTCAGCTGTTACTTGTGGGAAAGAGTGCCCAATGAATGCTTGTGTTTGCATTGTAAAAGTTTCACACATGTATTTACATATGAAAAGTTTCACTTATGTGTTGATGGTCCTTAGAAAACGTGGCTTCATGGAGTCTATGTACATTGACTGAAAAGCAATGGATAATTAGATACATTGAGCCAGATCCTAAGCTGGTCTAAATCAGCATAACTCTATGCTAATTAACATTATATTGCAAATCTGGCCCAAAAACTGGATTCCAGAATACGTGGGTTCTAATATATATATGAGGAGAGTTTCCTTTTTAGTCTATTGACAAAATTGGTGGGTGGGGAGGCTGTATCCACTATGAATGGAGATATCAACATCTCAGATCATGTTCCCATTGGGATTAAACTTAAAGGCTTACAAGAAAATCACTGGCTATATTTCAACAGAGCAAAAATGGGTCTTTGACGCTTATCAGTGTGGCTGGACAAATCTTGTGGAGTCTGAAGTATTTGCCAACCTGAGATTCACAAGCACGGTAAGAATTTTGTGAGCCCTTTTTGTGTGCACCATATGAACTCATTTTTCCCATAATAATTTATTTTTTATTTTTACCCATGATTTGCTAGCTAAAGGGAAGCCTGTGTTCTGTGTTAAAGCCAATAAATATCCCATCCTTCAAAGCAAGAGAGGCAGGGCCAAGCAGGTGGCCGATTTACAGTATACCTCTACCCCGATATAACGCGACCCGATAGAACACGAATTCGGATAGAACGTGGTCAAGCAGCGCTCCGGGGGGGCGGGGCTGCGCACTCCGGCGGATCAAAGCAAGTTCGATATAACGCGTTTCACCTATAACGCGGTAAGATTTTTTTGGCTCCCAAGGACAGCGTTATATCGGGGTAGAGGTGTATATACTGGTCCAGACCCTCAGCTGGTAGAACAGCAAGGGAACTGTGCCAATTCACACCAGCTAAGGATCTGGCCTCCTATATTTATTTTTCATTCTAATCTGTTCTGTTCTCTCTGCTCCTTTTTTCACAACCTTTCTGCACTTGATTTACATTCTGCCCATTCTCTCTTCCACTTTCCCCTTAGTTTTATAACAGACTTCTTTGCTCTCTGTTTCCCATCTCTGCTCCTTTTACAGCCATCTCAGGAAGAATGCCAACCCATCTGAGTCCCACAAAGTAGGAGTGGGCTAGAACTCGGGCAAAACATGTCTGCCCATCCCTGCTTATCAGTCCTTTCGGGCCAAACCTAGCATAGGTTGGGATCAGATGAGTAACCCTGGGACACAGCTTGCAGTCAGTTTCCATTGGCCAAATACTTAGAACCAATTCAACGAGCCAAAGAGACAGGAAACAAGAGACACACATGTTAAAAATAAATACCGGCATCCTCCAGAGGGCACCTATCATATCAAAACCCTCTGACATTTTAACTCAGCTGATAGCTGCAAAAGCACTTTTAAATGTGAGAGCAGAGCAGAACAATGAGACTGGAGGAAGTCTCCCTGCTGGACGAAGAGGTCAAATATCATATTGTGCAGGTTTGGGAAAAGCAACACCTTGCTTGTTTGTTGTTGTTTCGTGCCTCCTATTATTTCTTTTATAACGAGGAAAGGTCGTTTTGCAGGAGAAAAGCTGTCATCTTCCTACTGAACATATATCCCATAGAAATAGGCAGCTTCACACAGTTCCAGCACAGAGCCTATTGACCTAAAGACCTGGCCTGACAAAGTACACTGCACTTCCAGGCAGTCACAGAGAGGGCTAAGGATATCAATGCACGGCTTGAACTCAGTCGGCTTGGACTGTAATTCCTTTGGGACAGGGACCATCTATTGTTTTAGTACAGTTATTGAACAGTGCCTAGCATTAGGTGCTGCTGTAATATTATAATTAGAGCTGGCTGAAAAATATAAATTATTTTTTGAGAGATACCAAAAATATTTTTTTTTCTAAATTCCCAGCAAAAAAATGTCAGCTTTTCAGCGCAAACCCCAAATGGAAACATTTTTGGTTTTTTGAAAATGGTTTTCAGTACAAATTTTTGGTTTTCAAAACCCAAATATTCAAAACTGTTACTGAAAACAAACATTTTACCAAAATTTGTAATGAAAACATTTGGGGTTTTTGCTCTTTATTTTAAATGGAAAATTTAGATCAAAATGAAAATTTTCAAGCAAAAATTTTGGTAAAAAAGCCACTTTTGGTCAAAACATGTGTAGACAATTTTTTTTTTTTGACACCCCTACTAGTCCTAATGCAGACATGATGCCGGGAGCTTCTATAAATGTCTCCCTATTGCTAATTAAAGCACTTTTCTGCACTGTCCAAGCAGGGGTTCATTGAAACTCATCAGACAGCTTGAGCCTTGAGGTTCAGCCCTGAACTATAGATTCATAGCTTCCAAGGCCAGAAGGAACCACTGTGATCATCAATAAGTTTAGGTTTGAAATTCGACAAAGGTTTTGAATCATCAGAAGAGCAAATTTCTGGAATGGCCTTCCAAGGAGAGTAGTGGGGACAAAAATTCTAACTTGTTTTAAGACTGAGCTTGATAAGTTTATCGAGGCGATGGTATGATGCGATGGCCTACAATGGCATATGGCCTATCCATGACTACTATTAGCTTATATCTCAATGGCCAGAGATATGATACTAGAGGGGGTGGGTATGATAGAGTGCACCCCTGTATTCGCATCCTACACACCACATGTTGTACAAAGATTATTACAGTAAAGTCTTTAAATCATGATTTGGGGACTTCAACAGCTGAGTCAAGGGAGAGAATTATTTTAGGAGTGGGTGGGTCAGCTTTTGTGGCCTGCATCATGCGGGAGGTCAGACTAGATGATCATAATGGTCCCTTCTGACCTTAAAGTTTATGAGTCTATCATTTGAAAACTAACTCCTCGCTGGTCAATAATGTCAGGATGAAATGTATGTAGCAACAATTGTGTGTAAAGTTATGAAATCCCCCCTGTATTATATGAAAGGCACATGTTCAAACTCATATAGCCCCAGTTAGGTAGAACTGGTCAAGCAAGACTGTCTTAAACAAAGGGACGTGTGTTCCCCTCAATTTGCATATTAGCTGTAAACAGAGTCCTCAGACAGCAAGATGGAGGAAGAAAGAAGACAAAGGAAAGCTCCATTTCAGCATATTCAGATGAAAAGAAACAGCACAACACCTCTTCCCCACCAGACTTGATGTCTCCTAGCTCTTAGGTGGAAAGAACTTTATCTAGGGTCAAGCTCAGGAAAATGTATTTCAAAGGGTGACTGAACTATAAAAGTGAGGGACAAAAACACCCCAAGTTCTCTCTCCCTATCCATCTCTCTCTTCCACCTAAGATGAGAAAAAAACAGCCTATGGACTTTGGGGGCATATCCTGACCTGAAACTTGATCAATAATGATACTGGGAACCTGTGGTAAGAGCGTTACCTTAAATCAAGTCTAGTCTAAGTTAATATTAGGAAGCATTTTATCTGTATTTTTCTTGTAGCCATTTCTGACTTTAATGCCTTAGTACTTGCATTTGCTTAAAATATCTCTTTGTCGTTAAATAAACTTTTTTTGTTCTTTAATTAAAATTAATCCAGTGTTGCAAACTGTGTGGGTAACTCCATTTAAGGTGGCAAGTTGCTGTATATTGTTGCTTTACAGAACAACGAACTTTTGTTATCTGAACAGTGCAGTACAGAATACAGATTTGGGGGGAAGGGCTGAGATTGGGAGTGTGTTGGGGTCCCCTGTCAAGTGATAACTAAGGCGGATGGAAGCCAGCGTGTGGCTGAAGAGAGGCTGGCAGGCTACAGTTACACACAGACACACAGGGTGTGGCTTGCATGTTGAAAGGCTGTTTGTGAGCAGCCCAAGTGGGAGCTGCAGCAGAAAGGCATGTAAGGCACCCAAGGTTGCAGGATAGGGGTTATACAGCCCCTCACAGATCTGGATTGCATCCTGGAAGTTCATAGAGGGCTCTGAGTTACTACAGAGAATTCTTTCCCAGGTGTCTAGTTGGTGGATCTTGTCCACATGCTCAGGATTGAACTGACTTCCATATTTGGGGTTGGGAAGGAATTTTCCCCCAGGTCAAATTGAAACAGACTCAGGGGCGAGAGGGGGACTTTGCCTTCCTCGGAAGCATGCGGCACAGGTAGGGTGACCAGATATGGGGAATAAAATATCGGGACACATGGGGCGGGGGGAGGTGCTGAGAAAAAAAAAAAAGCTGAGCGAGTCCCAGCTGAGGGGGGAAAAAAAAAAAAAGTGCTGCCTGCGGATATCTCTGTCCCGCGTCCCGACCAAAGATCGGTCGGGACGCGGGACAGAGACCGAAATATCGGGACGGTCCCGATAAAATCGGGATGGTCCCGATAAAATTGGGATGTCTGGTCACCCTAGGCACAGGTCACTTGCTGGTTGAATTAGAATAAATGGTGGGTTCTCTGTAACTTGAAGTCTTTAAATCATGGTTTCAGGACTTCAATAACTCAGCCAGAGGTTAGGGGTCTATTACAAGAGTGGGTGGGTGAGGTTCTGTGGCCTGCAATGTGCAAGAATCATAGAAGATTAGGGTTGGAAGAGACCTCAGGCTGTCATCTAGTCCAATCCCCTGCTCAAAGCAGGACCAACACCAGCTGAATCATCCCAGCCAGGGCTTTGTCAAGCCAGGCCTTAAAAACCTCTAAGGATGGAGATTCCACCACCTCCCTAGGTAACCCATTCCAGTGCTTCACCACCCTCCTAGTGAAATAGTGTTTCCCAATATCCAACCTAGACCTCCCCCACTGCAACTTGAGACCATTGCTCCTTGTTCTGTTATCTGCCACCCCTGAGAACAGCCTCGCTCCATCCTCTTTGGAACCCCCCTTCAGGTAGTTGAAGGCTGCTATCAAATCCCCCCTCACTCTTCTCTTCTGCAGACTAAATAACGCCAGTTCTCTCAGCCTCTCCTCGTAAGTCATGTGCCCCAGCCCCCTAATCCTTTTCATTGCTCTCCGCTGGACTCTCTCCAATTTTGTCTACATCCCTTCTGTAGTGGGTGGACCAAAACTGGACACAATACTCCAGGTGTGGCCTCACCAACGCTGAATAGAGGGGAATAAGACTAGATGATCATAATGGTTCCTTCTGGCCTTAAGAGGTCATCTCATCTGACCTCCTGTATAACACAGGCCACAGCACTTCCCCAAAATAATCCCTAGAGCAGAGCGTTCAGAAAAAAAATTCAATTTTGGTTTAAAAATGGTCAATGATGGAGAATCCACCACGGCCCTTGGTCAGTTGTTCCAAAGGTTAATTAAGGGTGGTGAGTAACTGCTCCATGCCAGGATTTGTGCCTCCTGCTCCTCTCTTGCTCTAGTAGTGAAGTGACTGCCATCTGCTCTGGCCACAGCTCTGCCTACTCCTTTACCCTCTCTGTCACATGCCCACCCATTTCCTTGCAGCAGGGGATATCTGGAGAGCAAGGGCTGTGGTCTGCACCATACTTAGCTACAAAACCTAGGTAAAGGGTTAGGGTGGGGCTTTACTTCTCCTTATTCCTCTGCTTAGCCAAGTATGACAAGAGCACAGTCTAGGCCTCTGTGCTGACTACTTGCACCAGTAATACTAATTCTAAAAGTAGGGAGGAGCCCGCATTCCGCAGCCCCGTCTGAACAGACTGCTTCCTTCAGTCCTGGTTCACCACTCCATTGCAGTGCAAATATCTCAGCCTTGAGACTTGCTGGAATAAGTTGTGTCTTGTACACAGAGATCATGCAGGATTTCTTTCTAGATGAAACTGGGCTGATAAAACACAGCAAATTATTAATCCACTCAAGCCAGCCATCTAACACCCAAAGCCTGTTACTCTGGCAAAAAGGTATTCAGTTGAATCAAGGAGGATTTATTTTGCCTTCTCTTCTTGTTAAGTTTGGAATTTGTATCTGGAGTATAGGCCTTTTGTATCAACAACCAACTGGCTGGCTCTTCATTATCAGAGAATGAACTGACATTTTCCAGTTAAGCGACAAAAAAAAAGTCAGGATTCATGCGCTCTTTGCTACATTTGTAGCTGGTGTCAAAGTGCTCATACAGGAAATGAATGAATCTGAATATTCAGGGGATTGACCAAGCTTGAGTTACCCATCAAACATCTCCTGGTCCCGCTACCTCTCTGACCATTTTTTCAATGTATTTTTGGCGAGTCCTCACCCATTGGCACATCAGAGGGCTGCCAGTCCTTTCCTCGTCTTTCATGAAACTTTTCCTATGGGACCTCATCCACTCACCCTGCTTCACTGTCATCTGAATGACTTATGACTTGCACTCTACCTGTCAATTCCTGACTTGTCTTCATCTAGCCAAACCTGCTGGTCAACGAGACTCTCTTGTGTCTCCTCCTTATTGTGTGGCCATAAAGTGTAATATGGCTAACTGAGCTCCCTGTCTTCCCTTTCAAGCTATCCCTGCCCCTATATCTAGTCACTGTTGAGACCACCACCATCCCTTCTCAGGTCCATTACCTAGGAGTCACCTTTTACTCCTCACTTTACTTTCTCCCACACACCCAAACCACAGCCAAATCCTGACCCAACAGAATATTTCTGAAACATGTTATTTTCCTTCTCTCCCTACAGCTAAAATTCTCTGAGGCACTCACTTACCGTAATCTACTCCTTTCTGGTCTCCCTGTCAGTCAGTTTACCCCCTTTAGTCCAAATAAAGCCAACCACTAAGATCAGTTTCCATACCTGTGCTGATGACGGCATTCCCCACTTTTAATCCCCTTACATCAATTTCAGGCTTATTGTCTCAGCCCACAAGGCCCTGCATAATTTTGCCCTCCCTACTTATCTGCCCTTGTCTTTTTACAGTGTCCCAATCATGTTTCTCTATCAATAATGGCAACCTCAACATGCCCTTTTTCTACTTCTCCCACAGCTGCCTCGGTGCCTTCACCAGTCATCATGAAACAGGCACGTCAAGGCCACTACTCTCTCCTCACTAACCTCCCCCCCTGAAGTTGCCTCTGGGTTCAAGCCGATAGGAAGAACCTGCACTATTTCCAGTCCCACCTGCAGCTACAGACAGGCCCAGAGGAATGAACATGGACATATTTCTGATGTCAACGGACAAGAGGAAGCCATCCAACAAGAGCTACCTCTGTACCATGCCCTGAATTGTAGCCTGACTGAGAGGGAGCCAACACACTGTCATCTGTCATGTGGCACTGGAGACTCCTATTAATAGATTTCTATTATTGACTAGCTTGTTTAGAAAAGAGAAGTTAGACAGTGGGTTTGCAAGGTTACTAGCGTCAAGTGATGGTGTCTTTAGCACCAGTTGGACTATTGCAGGTTTTGGGGTGGGTAAAAGGTGTTGGCAGTCTCTTTGGTGGGGATACCAGCTGGTCTCTCTCCCCTCTTTTACCATCTAGAAAAGCCAGTGGCCCCTGCTACAGATGAGGATGTATTGTTTCCATGAACACTTCTGTGAAAGGTGAATAGACCAAATTCTCTGAAAGAGCGCATTGTCCTTGGCCCTGTGGTCAGTTTGTTGTTCTGGGTAGCCTATGATGGCCCATTCCAAACGCAAAGAAATGAGGCCATGATGCCTCATTCTGAGAGATGCTGTGTTCTGGAGGTAAATGGAACTATCTGGGTTTACAGAGCAGTCTGTAGAACAGACTTGTTCTGAGGTGGAGGAGAATTAAGCACTCTACCACCTTTGCAGCAGCGGCAGAGGGTCTGTAGATATTCTGTCTATGTATCTGAATCATCAAACCATATTTTTTGCCATCAGGGATGGAGTTTTCTCTCTACATTTTGTGTCAGGGAGATTGGTGTGGGCAGTAGTGTTGCTAGTATTAGTCAGGGTGTGGTTGCAGTACTGCACTAATTCCTCTAGGATATCTGAGCCAAAGCCCACTTGGGCTTTCCATGAACCTCAATAGACTTGTGCTCAGCCCCTACTCCATTGCCACTTGGTTGGATAGAATTTTCTTTAAGTAAATTTTGGAAGTTAGCGGGATCCAGAAGTTTCCAGGGGCATCCTGTGATAACCATCAACAAAAGGTAGCAAATAGGAATCTATCGGTTTTTCATTTCAATTTAAAATAATAATAATAAAATTAACAAATAAAATTAATAAATAAAGAATGATGAGCATAATAGCATTTTATGCATTTGGTTTCCTTTTTGAGCCATCCCCTGACAACTAACCAATTTGAAGCAAAGGTGTAAAAATTTTAATGGATAAAAGTAAAAACCAAAATGAACTTGGCAAAGAGAAGGGGGGGAAGGTAAATAAAAAAGAGATGGTTCATTAATATACGGGTGTGACAGGAAAGGTATTAGTCTTGTGCTCATGTCATGTATTCTGGAATCTGTCTAATGCAGGGGTGGCCAACCTGTGGTTCCGGAGCCACGTGCGGTGCTTCAGAGATTAATATGCGGCTCCTTGTACAGGCACCGACTCCGGGGCTGGAGTTACAGGCGCCAACTTTCCAATGTGCCGGGGGGTGCTCACTGCTCAACCCCTGGCTCTGCCCCAGGCCCTGCCCCGACTCTGCCCCTTCCCGCCCCCCTCCCCTGAGCCAGCCATGCCCTCGCTCCTTCCCCCCCACCCCCACAGAGCCTCCTGCACACCACCAAACAGCTGATCGGGAGGTGCGGGGAGGGAGTAGGAGGTGCTAATCGGCGGGGCTGCTGGTGGGCGGGAGGCGCTGGGAGTGGGGGGGGAGCTGATCGGAGGCTGCTGACGTATTACTGTGGCTCTTTGGCAATGTACATTGGTAAATTCTGGCTCCTTCTTAGGCTCAGGTTGGCCACCCCTGATCTAATGTAACTAGTTTATCTTTCCTTTGCTATTTACCTGCATTGTACATAAACGCTATAGGATTCATCTGCTACTCACAGAGATGAAGAAGTAGATCTTGAAGCGCCATGACGTGTTGCCAAAGGGATTGCAGACAGTGGGTTACTAAGCAGCCACAGTAAATGGGGACAGCCCACATGTGCTCATAACAAAAAAAATGGTGTGATGGTGTGAATTACACCCACACTCTGGCTAAGACATGAAATACGCCCACATGCACTCCAAAAATAAATGAGCAAATGATGTATGAAAACGTGTGACAATAATAAACCCAGCATTTGGCTGAAGTGCAGTGCACAGAAATTCCCAGGCAAAGGAAATTTATTTTGACTTATGGACTTCGTGAAAATACTTATAATTGACCAACTATAAATCAGAAACCACTAGGGGTCTGCTCCTGCAACACACACACCCGTGAGTCCATATATCACCTGAGAACTCGCACTGACTTCAGTAAAGTTACTCAGGTGTAAGTATTCGTAGGGTCAGGCCCTAAATGATTTCATCCCATTTAGGCTCTTGCTCTAGCTATACATCCAAGCTATATTCCAAATATTTTGACCCCACGTTTGATTTAAAAAGATTTCCTGCTTCTCAAATGAAATGAGAGGAAACATACCCTGGTTGCTAGAGCAAGGGATTGGGTTTCAGGAGGCTGCAGTTCATTTGGTCTATGGGCTGTATGGCAGCAGTGTCCCTGTCATGGTTGGAGCCACAGTGTGCTGGGTGCTGTACAGACACATAGGAAGACATGATCCCTGCTGCTAAAGCACATAGTCCAATAGAAAAGAGACAAGAGCTGCGGGGAAAGGGATATAATGCGTAAGCAAAGTGATGGGGACTGAAGGTTGTCAAACATTATTTATAATTGTTGCTTAAATGTAATACATAAATTATATTTTCTGGGTATATATTACATTTGATTTGTACTCCAAGATGGGAGTAAGGGGGAGACAAGAGGTGATGACTGAATACGAGCAAGGCAGTGACTGAGGAGGAAGGAGGGGAAGGTGTGATGAGGAAAGGAAGGGTGGAGGGAAAGGAAGAGAAATAAAGGGGTGGAGGGAGTCACACTGATAAAGGAAGGACTGTATGTTGGGGTTCCCCTCCCCAATTTCCTTTAAACACATTTGATGAGGGTTTTTTTGCTCCTCAGTTCATTTTTAGAGGGTTCATTACAGAAGACAGACTCAGTCCTCACATCACCCCCCTTCTCTCTGTGCAAACTTCTGCCAGCTGCTTCTTCAGTTTCAGCTTTGCTGCTGCTGTTACTAGTTAGCACCATCTTGCAGGACCTGAAGAAGGGCATGCACCGGCGACAGAACAAAGAAACTGACTCTTCATAATGTGCTGCCTCCTAGACAAAGTAAACATGCTGAAAAATAGAAAGGAAAAAATGCTGTGCGCTTTAATCCCATTCGGTTATAGGAAGCGTGGCAGTTCCTTGTAACAATAGTTTCAGGCAGAAATGTGACTGTCAATGTGACAGTGTCCCTTCACAATTTTCACTAATGATATAATTCCCAGAAATCCCATCTCCCCTGAAAGTATGTGACAAATGCCATCCGTCTGACGTGTGCTGTGCTATTCTGCATCAGCTCGCCCCTTTGCAACCACTCGTTAGTTCTAACGTGGAAGAAGAGAAGTCTCTATCCATGTACACTGAAAGCTCATCTCGCTTTAAATGAAACCAAGCTAACAGTTGCTTTTTAGCAAAGCAATTTTCAAATAAACAGGCTCTGAAACTTAAAGAAATCTTTAAACTCCATTAAATAATACAGTTCCTTAGCAGGAATTTCTCCTGGGAAGGGATGTCTTCTATTCAAGTGCCATGTTATGACAAGCATGACAGACTTGATAGTGATCTGTTCCAACTCATGACATTGCTTAAATTAGGTTAGATAGCGTCTGTATAGGTTTTCTAAGAAAAGCTCCTCTGGGTGAAAGCACTATTATTTTTGTTAATGGCTGTGAATTATGATTTTCTTCTCCTAGGAGTCATAAACTACATTGCTATACGGTAGTAGATCATGTAATGTATGCAATACGTGGTACCTTAGTAGAAAAACTACATTTGCAAACATTAGAGACAAACTTGAAATCAGAATGGGCTTTCTCTCCCCCCTGCTTCCCCTTCCATTGCATATTTATGCCCGTCTTCCCCCTCTAGATGTGTCACTTGGTTGACCTGGTAGCTTGCATTCTTTCTTCAAATATTGGAGGGGAGCACGTTTTTTGCACATTCCTGTTTCTTTGCAAAATCCCAAATGATTCACCTTATTTCAGCTGTTTTCAAAACCACACACACACACAGAGAGAGAGAGAGAGAGAGAGAGTCCAGAGGGCAGCTTA
The DNA here is from genome assembly GCA_003942145.1 of Platysternon megacephalum. Taxonomy (NCBI): domain Eukaryota; kingdom Metazoa; phylum Chordata; order Testudines; family Platysternidae; genus Platysternon; species Platysternon megacephalum. The sequence goes on along the minus strand of QXTE01000030.1, from coordinate 6,297,851 downwards.
ACTTCATCTCCTGCAGGCTCAGGCTATCATTGCACAAGACAGCGACTGCAGAAGCCAAGGACAGTTGGGGAAATTAAGGCTGTATCTAAACCCTACCGCCTGGGTGGACCTGGATTCACCATGAGTAGTAGGTGTCACAATGTGCAATTGATTGCTGCCAGCACAGGACCATGGGAGAGAAGATGCAGTATGCCCCCACTCAATTCAGGTCATCTCATAATATGGCCCAAAGCTGTGGGGTTGGCGATAGGGTGACCAGATAGCAAGGGTGAAAAATTGGGATGGAGGGTGGGGGGGCGTGATAGGCGCCTATATAAAACAAAGCCCCAAATATCGGGATGTCTGGTCACCCTAGATGGAGGAGATGACAACAAGTCATGTGACTCCAAATCCCCTACCCACAGCTAGCTATCTAGGGAAAATGGGAGTTTTTTGCAGTAGGATCCCAAAGGTTGGGTGGTAAATCTTAATTTGTCTCTGCAGCTAAACTGCTGGTGGCCAGTGTGATGTACTTAGCTGTGACATTGTGATGTCTTTGTTTTCTGTCAGGTTTCAGAGTAGCAGCCGTGTTAGTCTGTATCAGCAAAAAGAACAGGAGTACTTGTGGCACCTTAGAGACTAACACATTTATTTGAGCATAAGCTTTCGTGGGCTACAGTCCGAAGAAGTGGACAAGTCCTCCTGTTCTTTTTATTTTCTGTATACTGCGCTTTTAAATGCCTAAGAACTGTGACTTTCAGTGCGAGTTGGGCTACCAAGTTACTTAGGCCTAGCGCCTCAAAGCTGCTTAAGTGCTTAACTCCCACTGAAATCAACAGGTACATTTGAAAATTCCAATTAGCAGCCATTTTGTTTTCAGGAGCTACTGCTGTATCTTATAGGAGGCACAAACATGGGTGGTCCAGTACTTAGCCTGGGTCTTTAGAGACCTGGCTTCAGTTCCCTGCTGTGCCACCGACTCTCTGTGTGACACTTGGACAGACAAAGTGGGTGAGGTAACAATTTCCATGTGACACTTAGGCATCTAAGTACCTTTGAGGATCTGAGCCAGAGAAACTATGGCCAAGATCTCTAAAGGAATTTAGGTACCTAACTCCCATTGATTTCAATGAGAGAGAGGTGCCTACATTCCTTTGGGGATCTGGGCCTGCCTGCCTCATGAGGCACCTAGGTCCACCATTTGGGCACCACTAACATTTTCAAAGCCACCGCTGAGGTGCCACCTAAGTTCCCTAGGAGCCTATGTTTGCATCTGTTGGCATTCACAAAGCCACCTCAGCCCTGATGCTGCCCCACAGCTAATGAGCTACTCGGAGTCCTAGCTCAAGCCAAAGCCCTGGAAGTGGGATTCTCAAAGTAGGCAGGGTAACATCTATATCGCCAATGGAGCCTGATCCTGGAGGCATGCTCAGGCCTTGCCTAAGACTTTGCTGCCTCTCAGACCCTGCAGCAGGAGGGCTGGATACAGGCCATGCACCAATAGAGGGGGGTCAGCACAAAAGACATCTGGAGGCATAGGAAAATGTCAGGGGAGTGTGAAAGAGGTACTGAGTGTACCCAGGAGACAGGGAGATGGTTTTGGCTGCTAAAGTATGGGCTACCTGGTGTCTAACTCTAATAAAGGGTTCACAGCCAAGGATCCTGAGAGGAGGGAGATGCCTATCTCTGGCCCATCAGCCAAGCACACCAGGCCAGCTGCTTAGGCATAGAAACATAGCTGTGGTCTCTCATGGAAGCTTTCCTTTCTAGCATTAATTTCTTTAATCTAAAAGAAAAGCCATTCAAATTGAAAGCATATGGTTGATCTTTGTCTCTGCAAAAATATACATAGTGCACAGAAGGTCCAGTATTAGTGAGAGCACTCATTGGGCCAGATTTATCCTCTAGAACCAGATTATCCCAATTTTGCAATGCCAGATTTTCATGCAACACCAGGGAGCTGAGATTGCCACATACAGATGTAAAATTTGCCGGGAATTTTCATAGCTGATGCGTATTGTGCATGGCTCTTTCAACGTCAAGCAAAAGTGGGTGGAGGGAAGATTGTCACCGATTTGTAATCCACACAGAATAGCAGTAGACTGTCTGAGCAAATTTAGATAAAAAAGCTTTGACTAAGAAAGGCGAGGGGTTGGTTTCACACATGGATGCTATGGAGCGAAGGAAACTAAGAGCAGCAAGAGCTACATTTTCAAAGTACTGAACACTTAGAGCCAAGGCCTCGATCCACAAAGGGGTTTAGGTGCCAAACTTCCACTTTAGGTGCCTAAATCCAAAATGTAGACCATCAAAACCCCTGCCCAACCCTGTGGGCATCTGCAGTCCCTAGACAGCTAAATTTGCCCCCGTTATGTCCCCTCAATTTCGACACCTGACTCCAGGAGAGGGTCCGATCCTGAGTGGAGCAAGACCTCGGCCTCTGGCCCAAAGTTAGGCATGTGACTCTCCCCACCCCTTGGCACCAGGGCATGTAAACATTAGGTTTTGCACCATTGAGTCTTAGTCCTCTTTGTGCATCTAGCCCCAAGTGTCCAGTATTATTGTTAGGAGGCTGACACCAAATTCATCTCTTTTTGACTCAAGCCAGGTTTCCAGAGTGACACATTATTATCTAGCTCCGCCTCCTGCAGCTTGGTGAGCGTTCAAGGCAGGTACTAAGTGTCCTGGCATGGCAACCTACAGGCAGTGTAACACACCGCCATGGCCAGGTGCTAGTTTTCATGCCCAGACGGGGCTGCAAGCACCGTAGAAGCAGAGTGGGCTGTCCCTGTAGGGAAGCAAAAGGCGCACTTTGCTTTGCTGGATAGTGCTGTCCCCTGGCCAAGTGAAGATTTACAGCTGGTCAGTCCAGGAGGGAGCTGCCTCTTCTCTTCACTACAGAGAAGGCAGCTACAACATGAAACTTATGAGTGTGAGCGGAGGAGAAACAAATGATTTACACGACACAGGACTTTTTAACGCGGGATCAATGGAACATTTTGGGCAAGATTATCCAGGGCGTTTCAGTGCCTAAAGATGCAGAAAGGCACGTAGTAGGATCTACAAAAGCACCTATCAAGTTAGGTATCTAAGTCAACGGGAAATGAAATCAGGGGGAGTTCCATCTTAATCTCTTCCATTTATATCAGACAAGGGTTGCGAGATCAGTCCTCGCACTGATACACAAGCTTCCAATCCTTAAATGGACTGTGCAGATGTGACACCTGAAATACCCTCCCAGGGTATGTCTACACTGCAAAGAAGCAGCAGCAGCGAGTCAGCTTGAGGTCAGGGTCCCAGGCAGGCTTTGACAGCCTGTGCTGCTAGCCGCATCACTACTATTGTTATCTGAGCAAACAGATCCAAGCTAGCTCCCGCATGTCTGCACAGGCTGGCGTCACACCTCTGATTGCGGTGTAACTGTCCCCTCAGTGAGAGCAAAGGACCTTAATGAAGCAATGTTCAGGGAAGCTTGATGTTGTCTTTAGCGTACTGTACTCCTTTAGTTGATGAACAGAGGACTTCCATCTGCAGTGCTGTTAACCTGGCATCTTTCACGAACACTAAAATTACTTTCAAAGAGAATTGGATATTTACAGCTGACAAGCGTTATTTGATCAGGTTTGTAAATGTTAAATTTAAGTTTGCATGGATGCTTCCGAACTATGAAATTGCACTTGAAGCAAAAGTCATGTAAATCATGAACAAAATGACACAACCCCCACCCCTCAAACATACAGCAGGGATTTTATCTAACCACAATGCATGCAAATCCAATGCAAATTAAATGGGGGTGGGGGTGGCGTGTATGCAAATTTAGAGTCCTACCCGGTCCCAATTTCCACTTTATGAACTGCCTTCAGCTATAATTCCTAGATTTTATGAGACGCCGAAATTCTAGTACAAACTTTGTCATTGTAATGAGGGGGAAAGAATGGGAAATGATACAAAGTCAGCCCTTTCCTTTGTGCACATTTCCTGTCAACAGTTTGACCTTGCATAGAAGTGGCATCATAAAAGATGTACAGATAAGATATGGGATGGGAAGGTGCGGATATTTGTGAAAAATCAAATGTACAGTGGGCATAACAGTGCCCCTCTGTTTCACTTAATGCTTACATATTCATCATCTGGGATTCAGAGGGGGCATATGATGTGAGCTGTAGCGGCCATCATATTGTTAATTTCTGTCAGATCACTAGCTCCACACACAACGCATGCTTCTCCTACCTTCCATCTTCATCCCTCCCAATTTACACTGGACATAAACCAGCCCCCTTGGCACCACCGTCTCCCTTCCACGTCCTCCCTAGCATTTCAACACCATTCTTTTTCTGTGCTTTTCACCCACCATGGGAAATAGCAAACTCCATGCAAAAAGAACATGGCTCCTATCCCCCTATCAGAGATTGATCGTTTTTCTGTGTTTAAAAGGGGCGCTCCTGGGTGGTTCAGGTCTAAAAACGTAGGTTTTCTTTTTCTAGCATGATTTCACAAACACTAGCCACGTCTTCCAGACTTCAGACGCACGACGTGGCCTTTTTCTCGAACTAAATTTGCATTCTTGCAAGGACACAACCAAAAGCTGATTCGGCTTTAGGAGCTGTAAAGGCTTCTGCTGTTTACAAAGGCAGATTAAGTATTTTCTGGAGGAAGTGTGATTGCTGCATTGGTGGCCAGCACACAAAGGATCCAACTGGGGACCTCCGAAGTTAAGGAGTACCTGCTCCTAGAGTCTGCGCTAAACTGCTCCAGCTGGCTGTGAAACAGACACGTCCTCTGTGGCTCAGCCACAGAAGGGAGCTTGTAATGCACACTCACCGGTGGCTTGCAGAAGCATCTGCAGAAGCAAGTTTTACCAGGATTCTCCTCCTCCATCTCTTAAGATTAGGTTCCAAAATTTCCAATTGAATCACCTATTAAAAAACTCCCAGTTGGGTTTTGGGGACTGACACGTTGTGACAGCCCTGCTGTGTTTTCCTCAAGATTTCTAGCAGAACCTTCAAACTGCTGCATTTTGCGCCAGTGCTCTCACTGGGAAACAGCAGGCATCAAATTTACTTTCAAGAGCCTTGATAGCAGAGAAACTTATATCAAGCACAGCCTTTCAAGACCTGGCAGATTTAAGATGAACAGATGAGTTTCCCCCCCTCCCACCATACTGGCATTTTAAAAGGGTTCCTATGGCGCTTTCAGCAGCAGGGAAACATGACTGGGATAAAGCAGCTTCAGAGTCTCCCCTTCAGGTTCCATCTACCTGATTTGTCATATAAACGTTGGAAGAAGCTAATTTCTCCAGGGCACCGGTATCCAATTCATCAAGTTTGTCTTCAGGACCTTTCTTTGGGGACATCTCGAAACCCAAATCCTTCTCCAAAACACAAGCTGACAAGCAAATTCCTCCATCTAGGAAGTGAGGGGAGCCATCTTCCAGCACCACACAGTGGGACTAAAACTCACTGTTTTGAGACCATTCTCTCCACCAGAAGCAGCTTCTGATACCAGAAACACTACAGGGAGCAGGATGGGAACTGAGCCTTCCCCCAAGCCCCTGCACTCCAACAGAACCAGGATAGCGGGGCACCCGGCCTCGGTTGCTACCCAAAAGCACCATATACACTGTAGGCCACCAGGGAATTTCTCAAAGGCTATGGCCCTTTAGAATAACCCCTGTATTCTCCAGCAAGGAGACACTCATCAGCCACAGCCGGCACGCTCCACACTGAGCAAGGACCCTGGCTGTGTAAAAGGCTTGGGAAAAGCACTAAGCTAAGGTTAGGTAAAACATTTCTTTCCCCTTCCTGTAAGTTTTGCTTGGGTACAAATCAGAGTTTAGACTTCCCAGGATTTCTTCCTATCTATACATTACACAGAGCTAAATTTCTGAGAGAACAAAACTGACACAATCTCTAAAGGAAAAGCGTTCCCTCTCTCTCTAGGTGTATATATATATATATGACCATTTGCTTATCTATCTATGACCACTGGCGTATATAAGCCATGAAATAATTGTGAACATTATCAGTAACAACTTCTTAAGTATCAGAGGGGTAGCCGTGTTAGTCTGGACTTGTTAGACTTGCATCCGAAGAAGTGGGTATTCACCCACGAAAGCTCATGCTGCAAAACGTCTGTTAGTCTATAAGGTGCCACAGGATTCTTTGCTGCTTTAACTTCTTAAGTATAACACATTCAGGGGGTATCCCCACATTTAGTACTTGTTACCACCACAAATTCAATGCTAAATATAATTATGCACACGCACACTCCCCTAGGGCTCTTCTAGGAGGATTTACCTTTCCCAGGCTCTGTAGAATGGTGTCCAAACCCTCTGTAGTTCCTCAAGTCTGAGGAACAAGTGGTAGTCTCACAGTCTCCTTCAAACTCCCCTTGAGTTTCTGTGTTGTCATGCTGCAATTTGCACAGCCTGCAGCCATTCTAGTCATCTTTTTCTCCTCCAGTAGGGTAAGGCAGCCTGAATCCAACAAACTGGCAAAGTCCCTGGACCACAATCCTGACAGCAAAGCCTTCTGGCCCGTGAACCACTCTGCCACTGAGTTTTCCCACTCTGGCTCCCACTCCTCCTATTTATAAACTCCTCCTCTTGGTTCCCCTCTCACAGAGTGATGGTGGTTGTGTCCTGCCAGGCTGCTTTCCCACAATGGAAACCCTCCAAAGTAGCTTCAAACAACTAATAAGCCCATCTAGTGCCTGCCATACCCAATTTCTGGATGATTCTGGCCCATCCAGCCGAGTCATCCCACCTGGTTTTGGATTGGTCTGCAGGCCCAAAACAAAAACAAGGACTATGTAACTTCCTCCACTTTCTTCCCTTATTTACACCACTAAATGCTGCCACGCAGGCGTGCATATCACAGAAGCAGTATTGCTAATTCTCTTGATTTTATCATGCGTGACGGGATTTCCAAGGGTTCTGGAGCCCATCTCACTATAGTCCAAGAAGCTCCGGCCTCCTTGTAAAGTCCAGCAAAATTTTTCCCTTTCACTCGCAGGAGAGGAGGGGGGCAAAGAGCCCAGACACTCAGCCTGACTTCACTCTCTCCTCCCCACCTATGACAAAAGAGGCCAGGGCCTCTGCTCCTCCCGCACAACACCCTGCAGCACCCAGCCTGGGAAGGGACAGAGGATATAAAGAGCCCCTGGAGATGCCCTGCCCTGTAAAGGAGGGACTAGAGGAAACCCTGCTGCAGCCCACCAGGCCTGGGGAGAAGGGGGTTGAAGAACCGTAGGAGATGCAGAGGTGAAGCTGAGGGGGCTGAACTGGGAGGGTGGGAACTGATGGTGGGGGCTGGAGCAGTGCTGCTGGGCTCAGGAAATGAGAGAGACCCTGGGGGCGGCAGCATGGAAGAATAATTAAAATAATAATGAATTATTGTTAGTTATTCGGACAATTAATTATGAACTTTAAAAAAAATATATTATTACTGGATAATGTATATATTTACATAGTTCTCAAAATTATACAAAGAAAGAAGAGTGATTTAAAGTTCTTTCTGAAATACTTTGAATGTGACTGAATGAATTACTTCACAATGTTAATACAATTAGTGCACTGAAATGGAGAAAGCTCTGAAAGGTGGTTGATGTTGTAAAGCTATTTTTGCGTGTAAAGATCTTTGCAGCTCAGAAAAACCTTTATTGAAAAATAATTGGAAAAATTGATACATAGAGAGAATATTTCCTAGATGTTTGTTGTTCATTTTCCAGCTTCATTTTGTAGGACTTATACAGTATATATCTAAATGTGTGTGAAGTAGGCTTTTCCATCATAGTTTAACTTTATCACACTATGGAGCGCTCCTCTGCGTACTTATGTTATATCTGTATACAAGAATTTAATATAAATACGCCCCCTTTTTCCTGCCAGCATGGATGCTTTCCTTCCACCTCTTTTCTTCATTTTTGAATGGATTTTTTGAGGGGACATTCATCCTTGTAACGAGCTACCATTAACAGAAGCATCCCAATTATATTGAAATGAGTCTCTTGCTACTTGGGACTAGCCCAAATAAAACAAAAGACTCAACCATTTTGCAGCGTCTCCATTCTAATGCCCCTTAAATGGGTTTGTGAACCTCCAGCATACACTAAGTCTCCACCTGAGCAGACAGGGAGAGGCATGTGTGCATTAAAGGTTGCCTTTTCAACCTAAAATGATACACACCCACACAGCCGGAGGCGGAGAGGGGAGTTAAAAAGTCAAAGGACAGATTAAAAGACATGGATGATTTTTTTTCTAAATCTCATGATTTGTGGGGCCAATCTCGTGATTTTTTAGGATCCGCCTCATGATGCCATCAGACGTAAGTTGAAAAGATCCTGAGATCTGAAACTACGATTGCACTGAAATAATTAGACAATTGCTAGAAGCGGGTCATGTGGATAGCAGGTGGCATCCCCATGCCTTTATCAAGGGGTTGCACAGGATTTACCTGAGGGCAGGATTAGCCCCATTGTATATGTGTGTGTTTATTTTGGGGTGAAAATTCAAGCCAGATGTAGAATGAAAAATGTCAAAACTTAAGGAAACTACATCAGTTTTCAGGGTGAAATTAATACACACACCAATAACCCAATACCAAGCAACTGGGCGCGCACACACACACACACACACACACAAACACACACACACACACACACACAGAGCTACTCCATACCAACTGCTGGGGGTTCCCGAGCCACTGGATCAGCATAATCATGGCCTAAGCAATGTCCAGCCCACTCCTAAACCTGTCTATTGGGGGCCAGCATAGAAACCCCTCCACAGTGCACGGTAAGTCTAGAGACCTGCTGAGCAGCTGCTCTGTCCATGCTGTCCCCTCGCTCAGTGCAGCCTCCCCTTGCAGTTTAAGAGATACAGAGAGTCTCTGTACCAATACTCACCCTTGGAGAAGCAATGAGTCACAGTGACTATATAACCAACTACCCATGGCTGCAAGGAGCTTGTGTNCACACACACACACACACACACACACACACACACACACAACTACTCCATACCAACTGCTTGGGGTTCCTGAGCCACTGGATCAGCATAATCATGGCCTAAGCAATCTCCAGCGCACTCCTAAACCTGTCTATTGGGGGCCAGCATAGAAACCCCTCCACAGTGCACGGTAAGTCTAGAGACCTGCTGAGCAACTGCCCTGTCCATGCTGTCCCCTCCCTCAGTGCAGCCTCCCCATGCAGTTTAAGAGATACAGAGAGCCTCTGTACCAATACTCACCCTTGGAGAAGCAATGAGTCACAGTGACTATAGAACCAACTACCCATGGCTGCAAGGAGCTTGTGTTGACAGGACAAGGAGTAACGGTCTCAAGTTGCAGTGGGGGAGGTTTAGGTTTGATATTAGGAAAAATTTTTTCACTAGGAGGGTTGTGAAGCACTGGAATGGGTTCCCTAGGGCGGTGGTGGAATCTCCTTCCTTAGAGGTGTTTAAGGTCAGGCTTGACAAAGCCCTGTCTGGGATGATTTAGTTGGGATCAGGTCCTGCGTTGAGCAGGGGGTTGGACTAGATGACCTCCTGAGGTCCCTTCCAACCCTGATATTCTATGATTCTAGAGGACAGGTATAAGCCTCATGTGAAGCCAGAGCTGCTCAGATGGCTACTCTTTTCCTGAGTATAGATTAAACGACCCCCTGAGGTTTCAACATGCAACTCCTTTTAATACCTGTGCAAATCTGGCACTGGTAGAAGACAGGAGGTGCCTCTTTCTATGTCAACCTGTTTTGGAGATTGCCTGTCCCGCTGAGAATCCAGAGCGGAGTCTGGAAACTTCTGCACAAAGGAAGAGGGTTGGATGAATCTTCGAGGAGAATATACCATATTTCAAAAGTGTGGCGAGTGCACTTCTGAGAGCAGAAGGCACAGATCCCTCCCCCATGGCAAATGGAACATGACTTATTATGGATCAGGACTTTCAGCAGCAAGGACCACAAATAAAGGCAAAGGGATGGACTAGATAACGTCTTGAAGCCCCTTCCAGCCCTGCATTGCTTGCACGACACTGAGATAGCTGCATGTGTGATTTATCCTGTCTAGTCCATTTCAAGCTAATTATCTCTCTTTTCGGTGGAAAGGAAAATTGTTTAATTTGTTTTTTTTGAAGTTCATCCCATCAAATTAGACAGCAAGGTACGGCGCGTACCTCTCACTGCCGACAAAACCCACATCTTGCAATTATTAAAAAATTAATGGCGTGTCTCCGTGTAATATTTTCTTTTTGACAAACTCCATCATCTCCTCAGAGGTTTGTATTTGTCATAACTTGCTGGGAAAGCAGCCTGCAGCACGACATGCTTGCATTCCCCATTTTACCGCACTCAGATGAAAAACAAAACTTTGCCTCCTTTATTTCACTTTTATGTGCAGTGTACGTGTTCAGAAGAATTCACTGTAGGGGTTCCTCCCCTCCCCCCCGCAATATAAAAAGAACAATTGTTCCTCTTCCTGCTGCAAAGAACAAGTCTGGATTTAAATAGCATTATTTTTTCTTGTTGACAAAGGGGGCTCGGGCATGATTGCCATGGTATGGAACATTAACCCTGGTGTGCTCCAATATTATATAATGTATGCTCACTCAGACTAGGTATTACGCAGCTCCTTTGGAAATCATGCAGCCTCACAGAGGTCGAGCGAGCACACAGCTTTTGGATGTGCAGAGTTATCCATCCGTTAGGGGTGCCTTCCAATATTCTGAGCCACGCTGGCTAACGGGCGGAACCATTTCTACCCAAGAAGTGGTCTCCTTGGGGTATTAACATGTCTACCCTTTGGCAGCCCTGGCTAGCTGTCAGCATTTTATTTTATCGGTTGCTGTTAGGCAGTACCTGCACTCTGGTCTCCTGAGTCTGTCAAAGTAATAATCCACCTGACATCCCCTCAGTCTGTGCCACGTTTTATGGGTTTTATAGTGTATTCCTCTATACAGTCACTATATACATACACTTTGAGAGGAAACCCGCTCTCACATAACTGAGTCAATAAATCCACATCCACCCTTTTATTCTTCGGCTTTCTTTTGCCTTATCCTCACATTGGCCCAAGCCTGCTCCCATCAGAGTGAATGGCAAAACAGGAGTGATGGGGCCACTTCTCTTTGTCCTTTGCTCATGCCACTCTAATCAAATAACTACAAAACCTGTCTTCAGGCATAATCCTTCCTTATTCAGGTAAAGATAATTGAGTAAGTGTTTGCAGGATTGGGCCCTAATTCACAAATGTTTAGAAGTGGGATGGCTGTTGGAGACGTCAGCAATATGCCACTCTCCTGGTCTAACCACCACCTCATCCAGGCAGAGATCAGAGTTTTCCCACCGGAGCAGTGAATAACCAAAGCTAGTCCACTCCTGAACTCCCTAGGTTTGCAATTGGTCCTCAGAGAACAAGCCACCCAAATGCAAGGCCAAAGGGCCAATAAGTTAGTACAACAGTATAATCACATGATGTGCACTGCCATCAACATCCTTGGTCCCAAGTCATCGACTCCCCCAACACAGATGAAGATTACCATGAACTACAGCAGCTGAGGCACACAGGCAGAAAGCTACAACATCAATGGCACAGAAAATATTCTGAATCCCTCTGCCAGCAACATGAATAATGTTTACAGGACTACATCACTGAAGAAAAGGAGCCTTCTACTTCTCCACTAACAACACAACAGAATCACAGCCAGCAGGGCTCGCTCAACCAGACTGCATAGCCCAGACACCAGACCAACCGAACATGTATGGCGTTAACTGGGAACGTCATCTAACACACCCAGGCTTCTCATTCGTTGGGAGGTTGTGCAGCCCACACACAATCAGGTCACGCAGCCCCGCAAGAACCACTTTTTAATTCCTCCTATTGTTCAAGTAGAGTTTTTGGTAACCAGGTGAGTCTGGTATTTTACCACCTGCCCATATCAGCTGCATTGGCCAAAGGGTGTCCAGGGTGGCATCACCTTTCCTGTGTCAAACGTTGGAGCACCGAAAGGTTGATTTTTCTTGGTGTTGTCCAATTAAAATAGTCGGTTATTTTGTGTGGAAAGAATGCAGGTCTTCCAGACTTCCCCCATCCCTAGGGTCACTACGGAATGATGGAGTAGCCAGCCCAGCCTATAGGCAGAGTAATGAACTCAGCTAGATTGTGGTAGGATTGCCCAATTGACAGGCCTGCCTGATTGGCTGAAGGGAGCAAGCAGGCCTGCTTTTAAACTCAACAGTTATGGGTGCAGCTCCTGTAGCCTGCCTTGTTCCCAGCCTTACTCCAGCCCACCCCTACCCCTGCTTGCTCCTGAGTGGCTCTGACCCCGAGCTTGACTCCACGTTCCTCACTCCAGCTCTGAGCTCTGGCTCAACTCCTGGTTCTTGACTCCGGTTCTGACCCTTAACTCCAGTTCCTAGCTCCTGCCTCTTGCTCCAGCCACTGGGCTCGATCGCACAGTCATGCTCCAGTCATGCTCCAGTCATGATGGCCATTACTCATCTAGTTGAAAGCAGACATCAAAGGGCGTGGATTCAGTGCAGAGCAGGGAATTTCATCCTGATCCAAAACCTGCTGGAAAGACTGACATTGAGTTCAGTGTGCTTTGGATAGCCCTCAAAGTCTGGAGAAAATCTTGGGACTGAGGATAGGGCAAGCAGGAGCTTTGAAAATCTGGCACATGCAGCCAGTGGGTTTTTCAGATGCTTGCTGTCAGATGAGGCTGTGACACTCAGTCATTGCTGCTCCTCATTTGTTATCAATTGCCACAGCTCCCCTCTCTTTCTGTGGGCATCAGGTACTCAGCAGGAAGCCATGCAGGGTGCATGTGGTACTAGAAAGAATCAATGCAGACCCAAGAAATATACATGGCATTAACTATGCAAAAGGTGCCCCAGATGGGCACGGGCAACAGCTCACATCTATCATATTGTGCCCTTAAATACACAAGTTGAAGGACTTTTCAGTAATTAAAGGTGTAAAGGATGTGATTGAAAGCTTAAGGTAGAGAGTCTCTTGAGAAAGTGAGTTATCCTTTAAAAATCTGTGGATTATTTTTTCTTTTCTGATCCTTTGTTTCGAAGGCTAGAGTTTGTAAATCAAGATTAATAAAGAGAACAGCAGTTAAATGCACCTGATTGTAAATCTATGTGTATTAGTATATGCTGACCAGATTAATATATTTTATGTCTGACACTGTCTATGCAATAATCTGTTTTCAATTCATTATTGTCCAAACCTGAAAGCTGAGAATGGGTTTATTTGCAATGAGCTTTCTATTTTTACTGCATGTTTCATTTTTAACTCCACATTCATTTCTGTTTCCCTAAACCTTTGAACTTATTTTAATCATGATTTTTTTCTGTTTAACGTTGTTTCATGTATTCCTAAAAAATATGTATTGCTCCAAGACAACATATTGAGTGTGCGGCTTCTTCTTACATTAATAAGACATGATGGGGAACATTTTCAAAAGTGCCTATATTCCATTTTCAAAAACTGATTTATGCCTGGTCTACACACAGATTTTGTACTCATTTAATTATTTCAGGTAACAGTGTGATTTTTCTTTTTCTTTTTCTTTTTTTTAACTAAAATAGCTATACCAGTATACACGGTTATACTGGTATAAATGTGTTTACACTGGTTAACTTATTCCCATATGGCAAGGGGAATCACTTATCCCATTATGGACACAGTTATACTGGTTAAAAGGTGCCTTATAGCTGATTTTCCCTTCCCAAGCAAACACATTTGTGCCTGTATAACTGTGTCCACAGTAGGGGAGTTGTACCTCTTTAATTATACCGGTATAGTTACAGCAGTACAAACTTACAACTTTTGTGTGTAGACAAAGCCTTAGGCATTTAGAAGTCTAACATTATAGCTGGAGATAAGTGCAGAGGAATTTACTAAGCCTCCAGTAAATGGGCTAGGAAAATATCCACAGTTTCTTGATGAGGATTTGGGAGTCCTGTATCTCCAGACACAACAGAGAGCTGGCAAATGATGTGCCAAAGGGATCTGTATTTATAACATGTCATAGCAAAGCAGGAAAAAGGCCATAACTGAATCAGATACATAAAACACCAAGCTCCAGCTCTAAAAATCCCAGAGTGTCTTCCACTCAGATCCCTGGGCATCAAATTCAGACCAAACCAGAGCCATTGTCCCATAGTGCAGGTGCTAGTCAAGGACTTGAGAGACTCCGGTTCAATCCCCTGCTCTACCGCAGGCTTCCTGTGTGGCCATGGGAAAGTCAGTCAGCCTCTCTGTGCCTTGGTTCGCCACGAGGTCACCCATCTGCACAATGGGGACAATAGCAGCCCCCTACTTCACAGGGATGTTGTGAGGGTAAAACCCATTAAAGAGTGCGAGACGCTCAGATACCATGGTAACGAGGGCCATATAGGTCTCTAAGGGCTCGTCCATACAGTGAGTTAGTGGTGACTTGCCGTGTAGACAAGCCCTCCGATACGTTATTCAGACAATCTCGGCCGTCTGTCTGAGCCTGGAAATCTCCTCAGGGCTCCCTCCTCTGAGGTGCACTACTGCTGAGTGTGCTCATAGCCCCGGGGGTCCCAAGTCAACGGGAGCTGAGTAGCCTCAGCCCATCTTCCAGCTCTCTCATTAGTACAGCTGAGCAACCCAGCACGTCACCTCCTCTGTGGGCATAACACCCATGTAGCCTACAGGTGTTGCTATCCCTATTCGCTGGGCCTCCGGCCAATCAGCGTCGCATGCAGCCTTCCCAAAGCAGCAGCCCAGCTCAGCTATGATACAGCGATAAAACTCCTTTGTGTGGCTCAGGCCATGGTAATTTAGGGTGATTTTTTAGAACTAACAAAGGGCTAGGCTGTGACCTTACAACCCACCTGGAGTATGAGGGACGGCAGGTCGCTGCATTGCCCCTGGGAGCAGATCAGGGAATGTGACTCAAGAGTCACAACTTCTCCCCAGGCCCCCGGTGCTCTGGGAAGGGAATTATCTCCCCCTTTTCCAGGAGTAGCTTGCTTGCCGGTGTGAGAGGGGGTAGGGAGCAGACCCAGGTGGGGGACATCAAATGTGTAGTCCAGGCTGGAGTGAGAGTAAGTGTGTGGGGGGGAAATTACTTCCCTTTATTCCCCTGTGCAGCCATGGAGGGGCTATGACAGCAGAGTCCAAATACGGTGCTGCTCATAGTGCGTGAAACTACCCTGCTGTGACTAGCTACAGACCCTGTGACCCGCACAACGGGGGAGCCGCCGTTCACCTGGCTCCCGCGGAGAGCAAAGAATGCACTCTGCCATTCAAGTGCCAGCCTCGCACTGGCAGCGGCTGCCAGCTCAGCACACGCTATGAAGATCAAACAGGTGTGCGTTACAGTCGCCGGTTTCACCAGGCCGCTTTCCTGCTCAGCCCCATGCACGCACCCAGTCTGCTCTCAGATCTGCCACCCCTCCCTGTCACGCCCGCAGGCGGCTGGACTCCTCCCTTTCCAGCGCGCCACATGTCCAAGCTCTACCCAGCGCCTGTCGCTTTCTGCTCTGTCACATATGTAATACCCACTCCTTCCTCTCAGTCCCACGGCCAAATCCCTGGCTTCCCACCCTGGTTCTCTCCCATCAAGAGCACTATAACCTCCTCCCACCCTACCTCCCTGCCTCTCACCTCCCTCCAGGCCCTTCAGCCCATGGTAGCTAACACTCAATGGCTCAAATTACCCCCCTCTTCCTTGGCTTTGACTGTGTGTCCCCCTCCTCTTCTTTCCCAGGACTCCCCCCCACCCATGGGAGTCATTTCCATTGATTTCAGTGGCTGCTGGATCAGATCCCAAGTTTCTTCACTGTCTCTTTGTGCACCAAGTTCACTCCTCTCATGCTCAGTTTTAAGGCTCTGCAAATTTCTGTCCTATTTCCATCTCCCTGTGCCTCAGTTCCCCATCTGTAGGACAGGGATAATAATACTTCCCTGCTCCCATCCTTTCTTTGTTCTGTCTATTTATGCTGTAAGCTCTTTGGGACAGGGACTGTCTCCCCCTCTGCATCTGTACAGCACCTAGCACAGTGGGGCCCCAAACCTGATTTGGGGGATCTACAGGAATTCAAATATTTTAATCTTTTCTGTACTGTTTGTAAACAGCCATGTTTAAAGGGCGAGATCTTGTCAGTCTACCCCTCCCCCCATACACTGAGTAGCTGCCAAGAACAATGGGTGTGATTAGCTGTGGAGTAAGGTGCTAATTAACTAGAGTCAGGGTGTCAGAATGTGGCCCATAAAGAACTTGTAAGAGGCTTTGCGTAGCTTTACTTCTCTTTATGTTAGTCCTGTACGTGGAGCTAGAGTGACGTCTCCTAGTAGTCCATGCTACTTATTAGCAGACAATGATTTCCTCGCTACATACTAGTTATCAGCGAAGACCCTCCGCTCGCATGGTCTGAAGTGCCCCCAGAGTTCTAGGTAATAATAATATATGGAGATATACCTATCTCACAGAGCTGGCAGGGACCCCGAAGGGTCATCGAGTCCAGCCCCCTGCCTTCACTAGCAGGACCAATTTTGCCCCAGATCCCTAAGTGGCCCCTCAAGGATTGAACTCACAACCCTGGGTTTAGCAGGCCAATGCTCAAACCACTGAGCTATCCCTCCCATATCTACTCCTTTTGTCAGTGGTCGAATTTACACTGTAAACAGGACAGCTGCATTACCACGTCCAATTACACCCTGAAAAGACAAAGTGCCATGTGTCCACACATCACGCTGGAATTAGAAGTCAAGGTAGAACTGAAAAGCAAGGGGCTCTCACTTAAACAATGCCGGTTCCCTTTCACAGAAAGCCTACAATTTAATTGAAACACACTCACAGCGAGAACATTAGGTCAAACCGTTTCCTCGTCCTGTAAACTTCAGGGCTGGCGATCACAGATGCACCACAATAATTTCTGCCACCCTGCACCACGATTCTGTTTAGAGGCCCTTCATATTCGTTTGGTTTCCATTTCTTTAATTAGAAGAAAGGAAAATGTTGTTGTGACTTCGTTATAATCCGAGTACAATCCATCACATGTTGAGCGAGTGTGTGGCAGGCCTTTTTAATAAAGGATTATGGAATGCACCTGCTGAGGCTGAAAACATTATCTTTTCCCCTAGCACTGGGAGGCCTGCATTATGTCACGTTCGACTCAAACATTTATTACCAGTAAACCCTAGAATTAGAAACACAACAGCAAAGCAGGTTGATTTCAATTGCCCAGGAAGCTATCGCATTGTTCCATGAAACAAAAGAAGTGCTCATTTGAAGGTAAGCTTCTAACGTGTACCTCTTTACTTGTCTTAGACAACAAATTTCTCCATTCCTGGATATTATCAGATAATGACTTTTATGCCAACAAGTTAATTACAAAACCAAACTACTGCAGGAATATCAAATTATAGTCACATATTTTATATAATTGCTTCAAATGTAATTGAATTAAAACAGTGCTTTTGGGGGGAAGATTGCAATATGGAATAAAACAACATTCCTCGACCAGTTCTTGGTGCAAATGTCACCCAGCTCACCAGTTTGTGAACAAATACCCTTCCATGGCATTCGGTTTAGGCAATTGTGGTCTGATCCTGCTCTCATGCAATGCAATAGTGTAACTCTATATTTATTTGAAACAATATGAAGTGTGGCCCAGAATGAAACAGGTGATGGCAAAGAGGAACGTGGGTTGAATTATTGTAACGTTTTCAAAAATGCCTATGTCCCATTTTCAAAAGTCATTTAGGCACTCAGGGCCAGATTTTTAAAGGTGGTTAGGTGCTTAAAGTTGCAGATAAGTGCCTCCTGGGATTTTCATCACGTTTTGGACATTTGAAGAAATACAGAAATATTTTGTCAATACCTATTAACAATGTATCTGGAAAAGTGGCTATTCTGGATTATATAGTCAGCTATAAAGCCAGGATTCGGGAAAGAACTTTGCACGTGCTTTAACTTGAAGCCTGTGCTTAACTCTCCTTGACTGCGGGGGGACTTAAGCACATGTTTTCCTGAAGAAATATGCTTTCCTGAATCTTATATACGGACAGCTTAGTCTGTACAACCTGTTAACCCAGTTCCCCAGCAGGTGAACATTAAACAACGTAGTTCTGAAGAAATTATTCTGACACTAGTTTCATTGTGTTTCCTGTATCTGAGGACATTTTCGGGGTCGAGGAGTAGTAGTAGGCATCCCGCAGTCTCAAGAGAGCATGGGGATGCGCCCCTGAGAGGTAAAGAATTTACTCGGTTGGTTTTATGGCAGTCGCGAACGTGGCTGAAGAGACTCACTGGAGAGAGACAATCTCTGCCACATCTGTCACATTTAAAGGTGATGTTTTGACCCTTTGGGCTCTGCCTTCTGCCAGCTCTTTTCTCCTCTGCTAAGCTGGACGGCTTCCTATCGTAACTCCCAAGACCTTTGTTAAGCTCTTGTTTCCAAAGGCTGCTGTACTGAGTGTGATCTTCCCAGTTGTCCACATCCATGTCCATTTCTTCGAGGTCTTGCTTGCACACATCCTTGAAACGCGATTTTGGGCATCCTTTTGGTCTTTTTCCAGATGCCAATTCGCCATAGAGGGGGTCCTTTGGGATGCGCCAATTGTTCATTTGGCACACACACCGGAGCCAGTGGAGGCGTCTCTGTTTGAGGGGAAGAGAACTCACGATTCACAGTATGGAAGTTATTGGCACACTTTCATATATAGCCCCATTCTACAAAAGAAGAGTTAATGGGACTATTTTCGGGGTGTTCTCAACGTAAGGGTTGTGAGGTTAGACCCAAAGACAATTCATGCATGTTGTAGACATGCACACCTTTGGGAATGTTAACTCGCTCCCTCTGAATAAATCTCATGTTAGTTTGTAGTTTATAGGTGCCAATGTGTACAAGAATATTCATTGCACCCATGCTATAGTATGCTAATAGAACAGGAAGACATACTAGAAATACATAGAGTAGTGACAAGTGCAGATGGGGCTGCTACCCGGCTTTAAAATAATTATATCACCACATTATATTGCAACTGAGGGTAATTATTTCCAATGGAAATAGCTCCTGTGACCATGACCCATGGCACGATCTCATAAGGGTGATTAAATTCACATGTGGCTGATACAGTAATGGATGTTCAAGGACTTAGTAAGATTTGCAAAGTGATCTGCAGGGCCAAAGAAGAGACTCAACCTTGTGTTGCAAAAATGATGAAGTGAAAGAAAGCACACCTTGGCCTTTCCAGTTCAATGGACTCTAATTTAATAAATTTTGCAAATTTAACACATTCC
The DNA here is from genome assembly GCA_003942145.1 of Platysternon megacephalum. Taxonomy (NCBI): domain Eukaryota; kingdom Metazoa; phylum Chordata; order Testudines; family Platysternidae; genus Platysternon; species Platysternon megacephalum. Next base: position 6,278,592 of record QXTE01000030.1, on the reverse strand, counting down.
CCCCTTGACTATTTAGTAAAGAGCTGGGAACAAAGGTGAACATGTCTGAAATGTGTATTAACCTTCCGTGAACAGCCTTCTAATCCTACACCAGAATATCGAGCAAATTTAGGGACAGATTGTGGCTGTGAACGGCTGTAAGGGGTGTTAAGATCCTGCCCAGCGTGGTCTGCTTTCTCCACTGCAGGCATTTTGGGGAGAACAGGGCTTGTGCATTCAGTACTTCCCTGCCTGCAAATGAGAGCAGCATGGCGGGGAAACGTGGCTCTGCCCCTTATCCCAATGCATCCGCCAGGTGGCTAAGCCATCAATGGTTTAGGGCCAGTAGCAGATTGGAAGGAGCATGCACAACTCCTCCGTGTGACCTACATTCTACTCCTGGGCTAGTTGGTTAGGGCTAATCTATTGATTAAGCACCCCATGACCACTGACACAAATCAGACCTGGAGAGGATGGAATAGGACTATTCATTGGAGAGCAATATCATAAATTATATTGCACTCGTCACACTGCAGGGTAAAATATCAAAAATCTTTGCAGCTTCAAAAACTAAAATCCTGTTAGTGACGTACTGACTTGATGTGATGATCAGAGAAATGGACACATTCGAGCAATACCAGTGACTTAGCAGCCTCACGTATATTGTACTTTCAGGATATCTACATCACATTTATATCAGATATGAATTCAGCAGCCAAACAGCAGGCAAGCCTTACACTGACACTTTATCTGATATAATGCCTCAACAGAATCAAGCACGCTTCTGAATGGTTTTCTCCAATGCACCTTTTTTTTAATATATTTGAATAGCAAAATGCATTATTTGTAAAATTTAGGAGTTTCTATCAATTGATCCTCACTCTGCCATAGTAGCATTCAAGAGGCTTTTAAATTCCTTGGCTGTCATGAGCAATAAAACAAAGAGAATCCAGTTGCTTGTAAACACTAATTGAAACCCTACACGCATGATCATTCATGCAGAGTTTACATTTGGTAAGCATTAAGGCGACAGAAAGTGTGTGGTTAAAGCCCAGGATTAGGACTCAAGAGATCTGGTGGTTGTTGCTGTAGACTCTTTTGTGACCTGGGGCAAACATCTGTCGTTCAGTTTCTCCACCTGTAAAATTAAGATAATAATAATTCCCTACCTCGTGGGGTGTTGGGTGGCTTAATTAATCTTTATAAAGCAGTCTGAGATTATCCAATATAAAATATAATTGTGGCATTATTAATACATCATTTGCCATATTTAAGGGTCTGCTTCCATTTATGTAATCACGTTGCAATTTTCAGAGAGTTGTAATTTTAACTATACAAACAAACCATACAACTTAATCTCAAACTCAGCCTCAAGCACAGGACTGTGGCTACTCTTAGGGAAAAATCCAGCATTTTTCTCAGGTGAGACACCCTGGTGGATGAAACTCTCTGTTCTGTTTCTCTGATTAGAAACCAGCATCTCTTTGGCTACATAGTAGCATTGGTCCTGTGAGGGGATCGTAGTTGCTAGGTGGGGACTAGGAGCTATGAAATGAACATTGGGTTAAAATTAGCTGCTTTCTGAAATGACATTACAAACCTCAAACTAGGAGGGATTTGAAAATAGTCTACAGCTTCATAAAAACTCGGTATTTGGCCAGTTTTAAAACCTATGGTTACTTTAAAAATAGAATTGATGGTTTTCTGGAGATATACTCCCTCAAAGAATTTTTTAAAATGAAATGTAACAAGCGGTTACCCCGTAATGTAGACCAGAAAAATTGGCTATTTGGGACAAAAACATAAAGAGAAATTTTCATTTAAAAAAAGCATTCTTATGGCAGATGTGGGTTCAGAGCACCAAATGCAGTCATGCCTATGTAGTGTAGCCAATGATCTAGTCAGAAGCCCATGCACTGTGATGGGGTAGGGGAGGAGGGAGAAGGCATTTTGTTTAAAAGAGGAAGGAATTTGGTCTAGCAATGCCCAGGTGAGAATTGACGAGCTACTCATCCATCAGAAAGAACGTCTTAGGCGGGCTGAGCAAGGCTTCACGTGTCATGATTGGCATCGCTCCATAAAAACCTCTGGAGTCTCCAAAGAAGTTCTTCAAGTTCAAGCCTGCCCAGGGAAAAGATCGTTGAAGAGCGTGGATAATTTGGCTTGACTCAATTGCAGAGTTTGTCCGACAGGACTTTATTCCAAATATCTGTGGAACATCAGATCAATGACCTGGGAATTTAACTGCCTTGAAATATTCTTAATGCAGTGGACATTAGTGGCTTGGAATAATAATATATGGAGATACACCTATTTCATAGAACTGGAAGGGACCTTGAAAGGTCATCAAGTCCAGCCCCCTACCTCTACTAGCAGGACCAAATTCTGTCCCTGACAGATTTTTGCCCCAGATCTCTAAATGGCCCCCTCAGGGATTGAACTCACAACCCTGGGTTTAGTCAGCCAACACTCAAACCGTTGAGCTATCCCTCTCATTGAGGCTAGAGGGTCTATCCCATCAATGCACCTGCAGTGATTAAATGGACCGCAGCATTGGTAAACTAGCCATCAGTCCATTAAGCCACAGATCCACAAATGGACATCCCTCTAGAAGAGGAGCAGGCCCTGGATTGACTTGACGGACTGTAATGGCCCCGTCACAGCTGTTAACTAAAGCCACATCAGAGGCTCTGAAAGATGCCTTAGACTTGGAGATGTGTTGAAACGCTCCACGCTTCTTACTTACAGTGAATTCAGGCTCCAGCACTAGACAACAAAGTTCCTCGTTCACAGAATGGGCAGCAACAGTGCAGCCTCCCTCCGCTGCCCAGCCGACGTTGCTGAATCACGCCGCGAGGCAGCACACCAAGAGGGAGAATTCAGTCCAGACTCTGAGCCCGTTACGTCCTGGACTCACCTATGCAGACACGCAGTTGTGGGGGGGTGATGTTTCTCGTGTGGCCGTGCCTGTCCCCTAAGCCATGGGCCAAGGAGCTGCCACTTGAGTGTTAAGAAATCTCTAGTTTTTCCATCAGCCCATCAGCGAACTATTGTATGTTTCTACAGATTCCACTTCACTCCCTCTGCCCCCAAACATCTGCGCTCCCCCCTCCCCCATGCACACCCCTGTGCTGTCTCTGGTATGCTGAGGAGGGGGTAGACTATGCCGTGAGCGGTTGGGAGAAGGGGGTGATCAGGGATGGGGGGCGATTGGGAGAAGTGTGATTTAGGCTGGGGGCCTGCCTTAGTGTACTGGGCCCATAAAATGCTTTTGCCTTGCACTTGTTCCAGTCTATTCACATTTATAGAGTTTTCTTCACTGCCATGAAGGCTAGAAACATCTTCTTTGGTTTGTGTTAAATGAAAGCTGAGATCCTGAGGCCTCCATCTGAGATCAAATTTATTGGAGGACAGACAGTGCAGTGTAGACAGAAAGGGGCATGATAAACGCTATCAATAGATCAAAACATTATCTCATGAACAAATTTAAAAGGTAGCCTCTGCCTCAGACGATGCTAGCGTCAAAAGGGGTTTCATTTTTAAATCAGAAAAATTAAGAGTTGTTGGTTGCTGCTAGAAGAACCCAAAAATCTATAAAAAGAACAGGAGGACTTGTGGCACCTTAGAGACTAACAATTTATTGTAGCATAAGCTTTCGTGGGCTACAGCTCACTTCATCGGATGCATCTATGAGACTCACTAAAGACTTTTCTTAAGGTTCCCATGTGATAACCATTATTTATAATGTAATTAACAAGTTTACTTCTCACAAAGTTCCTTCTCTTCACAAACGGTAAGTGCTATAAATCTAGGGAGGATATACTAAATTATTCATTCATAAGAAAAGAGATGTAATCCCTGCTTTAACTACAAAACTCGATGCAAGACTAATTACAGAGCCATTCCTCACTGCAAAATTCTGTGTGCTAAAGTGATTCTGAGATTGTTCCCTTTCAAGGAATCAGAGCCAGAGTGTTAATAAGAAAATCTAACGCTTTTTGTGAGGAGACAGCAAGCATGAAATGAATAACATGAAAGATGCAGTATCTGACATGACTTCATACAAATAGCCTATGAATCTTTATACAACCAGACATTAGAACAGTGCACTGTATCATGGGAACAGGGAGACTGGCTTTGTTGTCATTCACAGCCAAAAATCAATGCTAAGTAGCCTTTTCTGCATGATCCTGTTACAATTCATAAATTGTTAATCGCGGTCTTTTGTAAAAAGTTCCTGTTTACAAGGTTACTCTGTAAGTTAAAATGTTTGTTTCCCCTTAGATCGCTATTGGAACGCATCTCTGGGTAGATTTACATGATGAATTTGATAGATCTGTATTTTGACAGCGCATCTGTCATCTTCGCTTTGTATGTCAAGAGATCAGGTGTGCATTTGGTATTATCAGGTAGGCCATTCATGTTTTGAGGGATACACTAAGTTCTGTTTTGCTTTATTTAAACTTACTAAAAAAAAAATCTTGCAAGGCAACATTGCAAGAATTTGCATCTCCTTTGCAATTATTTGCATTTGACTACTGTAAAAGAATAACCACAATATTACCATTTTCCAAATATATACCAATATATATATACACATAAATACAAAAACCTTATAGGAAAGTAAATTTTTTCCCACTGAATTTTATAAGGTAAATACACAGAATTTTCTCAAGTCCTATTTGAAGTTCTTAACGTGACCTGAATTCCATATTTGCTGCTCTCCGCCACTTGTGTTATAACAGTTCCATCTTTTGGCCAGTACATTTTTTTTCAAATATTACAAATGGGCAACAGGCCTTGCAAACAAAGCATCAGTTCATTGTTAACCTGTTGCTCGTAGACACTTGTGCTCTGCCGCCTACAGGGCCTGATCCAAAACCTATTGAAAGCAATGGGAAGACTACCAGTGACCTAGCGGGCTATGGATGAGGCCCTAAATAGAACAGAAGTGCCGTATTCCTGTAAACCTGCCCATGAAGCTTTTGTACAATGTTCCTAATGGACCTGCTAATGCATTCCACTGTCTGAGATGTCTTCATAAAGATACAGTAGGACAAATCATTCTGCCTTCCCGTCAACCTGTGTGAACTCATAGACTCCGAAGGGTTTGTGCAAGTCTAACTGAGGGTGGAGGGTAGCCCTGTGAATGTTAAGGTTATGTCACAACGTTCCTACTTTACTTTGCTGGGACTTAGAATAATGCATTTTACATTGATTTTACCCCTACAAAGTAGATTACTTTGAGGGACACAATTTAAAGAGTAAGCAAACAGCAGTCTGTTTTGCTTGCAAATCAGTTGCTCTAGTGAATTTTAAATAAGAGAAATCTTCATTGTAATGAGTAGCAATTTAAAAAACAACAACAACAACAACAACACTGGTTTCCTAAACTGGAAATTCATTGGAGGTATGCATTGGGATGCATAGATATGCAGCTGGAGAGAGGATATATGATGTATATGGGAATTATGTTCCTAATTTTCACATCTTACAGTTGGGATGAGTTTCCACTTGTTGTAAAGCTCTTCAGCACTCTCTCTCGGTGATGTTCATACGGGTAGTTTAGTTGCCCTTGGAAAATGAACGATGATTATTGCTCTAGTTATGCAGCTTTGCAGATCACCAGAGTCTCAGGTACCCAGTTAGTCTATCCAGCTATAATGATCACATAGAGTATCAAAAGAACATCCCACTGGATAATTACTATGGGCTACACCATGAGCTCAGGCAGAGGACACCAAGGACAAAGTTAGGGAGAAAGATCTGTGCTCCTGAGGCCATGAAGTTTCTTGAGGCCGAATCATTCCACCACCACCTCCTTACTACGCCTCCGCCCCACCTCCCACCCATCTGCCATGCTCCTATCAGTTCCTTATCCATGCTCGGCCAAACCCTTCAGAGGACATTTCTGTAAGGAAATTCCCCGCTGGTTCAGCATGGAGACTCGCTCTCCTCCCTCTGCCAGCAACTGCAGAGAACACACATGGTGTCTTCTGTGCAGACAATAAGAGAAGGGGGTGGGGACCAGTGAGTAGGGTTACTGATCCTTCCCCCACTTCATAGATCAAAGCACAGAGGGGATAATCGGTCCCTGTCATTGTCAATTGGTCACAGTCTGCCTTCTAGTAACTTGTGCCACCTCGGTCATGTCAACAGTCACGACTGCAAGCGTGAGCACGGTTTGGCCAAAGTCTATAATGAAACAAACCTCCCATGAGATGGGGAGTCATGTGCCTTGTTGTTCCACTGTTAAAATGGCCCCAACACCTTCCTTCCAGCATTTCTGAGATGGGGAGTAGAAAGCTCTAGGATATTCCCCTTGATGAGAGTTAAACGCTTTCTCCTTTTCACCCTGAGCCGAATGAAGAAGTGGCAGTGCTGGTGCCGGATCCTTAGAGGCCCCTGCGTTATGACCACTCATCAGGCAGTGTATTAGTTAAATGTGTTTTATCATAAAAACACACACCCATAGCACTGTGCAGGTATATGGCCGAGCAAGCTTCAGCCATGCAGGGAGAGCATGCCCAATCCTCCCTCCTCCACCCACTGATCAGATGGGCTGGAAGGGGGTGGTAACGGATGGAGCGGCCAGAGCCCTGTCGCCCCCCACGCACACACATCCACTCCCACTATGCCACTGAGCCAATGTGAAGTAACCTGCACCCAATAAAAGGATGTAATACCTGACTTCTCTGCAGGAACCCAGTTCCTTTCTGATGTTCTCCTAGCATGGTACAACTGAGCACTGGCCCTTGCCCAGGGCTGGGCCCAGAAGCTCAATGTAGCCCATAGTGATTTCTCTGGCAAGTTTTCATTGAAAATCATTTTGTGTCACGTGCTGTAATCACGTGATTACATTACTGAACTGTTCTCCTTTCAAGTGCATGGAATTTCCATGAGCATTAACGGGAGTTACACACACACACACGCATTGAGGTAGAACAGCCCCTGAAGTGTTCTAAGAGTAATTAATTTCTTCTTGTGGGTGACTTTGTCTTCACAGCAATAATAGAGCCATAGGGCTTTATAAAATGCAAAACGTCTCTTGCACGTTAATGAGGCTGTTATTCTAAACCATTACCGATGTGAATTTCCATCCAAATGAGTAAAAGTGGGAGCTGACACCTACATTGATGGAACTGGATGAAGGGGACTAGCTTGTAAAAGACCATTTAAAAATGTTGGGTGGGACTTTCAAAAGTGCACGAGTGGCCGAGTGTGTCTCTTCACTGCAAATAAAAGGGGTGTTTGGGTTAGCTGATTTGGGTTCATTAGCAGGCCTTTAACTCAGTTAGGCAGGTTCCCCTACAGGTTTTAACTCACGCTGCTAATCCAAGTTTAAAAGCCAAGTTGCTGTGCTTCACTACTATTTTAACCTCAGGTAATACAGGTTAGTTAACATGATTTAAGAACACCCCTTTTTTTTGCAGTGTAAACATACCCTGAGGAGCCCAAGTTCCATTGAAAATCAGTGGAACGTGTGCTCCTAAGTCACTTACACTGCAATAAAAGGGCCATGGCATTGCCCCGGCAGGCCAGAGTCAGCTGACTCAGATTCATAGGGATCAGACAGTGAGTGTAGACATTGCAGTGTAAACAGTTAGGCTTAGGCCGGAGCCCAGACTCTGAGACCCTCCTCCCTTGCAGGGTCTCAGACTCCGGGCTCCAGCCTGAGCTTGAATATCTACACTGCTATTCCTAGCCATGCAAGCCCGAGCCCCACAAGCCCAAGTCAACTGACCTGGGGTCAGAGACTCGGTGCCACAGGGTTTTTTTAATCACAGCACATGCCCTTAGGCACTTTGGGCATCCTACCTTTTATTCTTATTTATATTATGGCAATGCCCAAAAGCCCCAATATTGTAATGGGGTCTTGATCCCTCAGCTAAAATGTTAATACTGATCAAGTGGAACTCAATAAATACTGCAAGCATCAGGAATGGATTGTAGATCTCAGCAACCTTGCTTCCATGCAATGAGAAGTACTGTCGTCAAATCTCCAACATTAGGCAGAGTAGGTCTGGGTCTCTACTTGGACAAGAGACCTCTTGGGATACGTCTACACTACAAGAAAAGATCGGCAGCACAGCCACCACTGGCCCTGGTTAGCTGACTCAGCCCGGACTTTGAGACTCCGCAAGAGAGGGATGATTTCAGAGCCCAGGCTCCAGCCCCAAGCCTGAACATCTACACTGCAATTTTACAGCCCTGCAGGCCGAGCTCCATGAGCCCCAGTCAGCTGACTCGAGCTCTGCGACTCAATGCCACTTTTTCTATTGCAGTGTAGACCTACCTTACGCCCAGGCTCTGACTCAAGTTTCAGCCCAAGCTCCCCTTCTGTCCACCCATAAATCAGTTTGACTCAGGTCAGACCCAGACCCTAGGACGCTGCTACAGGGGGTGGATCAGAGTATCACTGTGACTCAGGTCCAACCCCTGTCATTGTGCAGTGTGGACACAGGTCAAGCTGCAGACTCAAGTCAGACCTTCACAGTGCAGTGTGGACATGCATGGCTGTGAGACCGGGGTCCAGCAATTGTAAACCCAGGTTTACAATGCAGTGTGGATGCTCAAGCATGAGCTTGGAATGACCTAGTCCACAAGCCCAGATCCTACAGACCTGGGTTTACAATGCAGTGTAGACATACCTGAAGTCAAGTGCTACAAGAATTAGATAAGCACTCTTTTCTCTGAGTCTACCCCAGGGGTCCCCAATGCGGTGCCCGTGGGCGCCATGGCGCCCGCTGGAGCTTCTAAGTGCACCCGTGTACTAGCCTGCGGACGAGCATCCGCCGAAATGCCGCTGAGAAGCAGTGTCATCCAGAGGCGTCGCCGCCAAAATGCAGCCAATTTTTGGTGGCATTTCGGCAGCGATGCCTCTGGATGATGCTGCTTCTCAGCGGCATTTTGGCAGATGCTCTCCGCCACCATGGTCCTCCGTGGCTTGTCGTCTGGCAAAGGTTGGGGACCACTGGTCTACCCAGAATCAATGCCACTGCCTGGTGCTTGAGGATGCTGCTGCAGGTACTGTCTTTCAGATGAGCTGTTTGGTTTGTGGACATTAATTATACCATTATGGATTTTGCAAGAATACATATGCTAATACCAATGTCTCTCTTAATTCCAATTTAAGCAACTGCATTGTGCCTACCCAAAAGCTCCATATAGTTTCTGCTGGCTAGAATATTCCTCACTTCAAGTCCTAAATGGTTCCGTAGGGTTGATGTGCGCTACCAAATAGTTTAAAAGTTTTGTGGAGAAGTTGCTGTATTTCAGTAGTGACAGAAGTGATTCATATTATTATAGGTTTCAGAGTAGCAGCCATGTTAGGCTACGTCTACACTACCCGCCGGATCGGCGGGTAGCGATCAAATTATCGGGGATCGATTTATCGCGGGTAGTGTAGACGTAGCCTAACATGGCTGCTACTCTGAAGCCTATAATAATATGAAGAACAGGAGTACTTGTGCCACCTTAGAGACTAACAAATTTATTTGAGCATAAGCTTTTGTGGGCTACAGTCCACTTCTTCAGATGCATAGAATGGAACATACAGTAAGAAGATATTTATACATACAGAGTACATGAGAAGGTGGAAGTAGCCATACCAACTGTAAGAGGCTAATTAATTAAGAGAAGCTATTAACAGCAGGGGAGAAAAACTTTTGAAGTGATAATCAAGATGGCCCATTTCGGACAGTTGACACGAAAGTGTGAGGCTACTTCAACATGGGGAAATAGATTCAATTAGTGTAATGACCGAGCCATTCCCAGTCTCTGTTCAAACCTAAGTTAATGGTATTTAGTTTGCATATTAATTCAAGTTCAGCAGCTTCTCGTTGGAGTCTGTTTTTGAAGCTTTTCTGTTGCAAAACTGCCACCTTAACGTCTGTCACTGAGTGATTAGAGAGATTGGAGTGTTCTCCTACTGGTTTTTGAATGTTATGATTCCTGATGTCAGATTTGTGTCCGTTTATTCTTTTGCGAAGAGACTGTCCGGTTTGGCCAATGTACATGGCAGAGGGACATTGCTGGCACATGATGGCATATATCACATTGGTAGACGTGCAGGTGAACGAGCCCCTGATGGCATGGCTGATGGGATTAGGTCCTGTGATGGTGTCACTTGAATAGATATGTAGACAGAGTTGGCAGTGGGGGTTGTTGCAAGGGTAGGTTCCTGGGTTAGTGTTTTTGTTGTATGGTGTGTGGTTGCTGGTGAATATTTGCTTTAGGTTGGGGGGCGGTCTGTAAGCGAGGACAGGTCTGTCTCCCAAGATCTGAGAGTGAGGGATCATCTTTCAGGATAGGTTGTAGATCTTTGATGATGCGCTGGAGAGGTTTTAGTTGGGGGCTAAAGGTGACGGCTAGTGGCGTTCTGTTATTTTCTTTGTTGGGCCTGTCCTGTAGTAGGTGACTTCTGGGTACTCTTCTGGCTCTGTCAATCTGTTTTTTCACTTCAGCAGGTGGGTATTGTAGTTTTAAGAATGCTTGATAGAGCTCTTGTAGGTGTTTGTCTCTGTCTGAGGGATTGGAGCAAATGCGGTTGTATCTTAGAGCTTGGCTGTAGACAATGGATCGTGTGGTGTGTCCTGGATGGAAGCTGGAGGCATGTAGGTAAGTATAGCGGTCAGTAGGTTTCCGGTATAGGGTGGTGTTTATGTGACCATCGCTTATTAGCACAGTAGTGTCTAGGAAATGGACCGCTTGTGTGGACTGGTCTAGGCTGAGGTTGATGGTGGGATGGAAATTGTTGAAATCATGGTGGAATTCCTCAAGGGCTTCTTTTCCATGGGTCCAGATGATGAAGATGTCATCAATGTAGCGCAAGTAGAGTAGGGGCGTTAGGGGANCAGGGGTCGGCAACCTCTGGCACGCGGCTCGCCAGGGTAAGCCGCTCCGGGCCAATGGGGGCAGCGGGAAGCGGCGCGGGCGAGGGATGTGCTGGCCGCGGCTTCCCGTCGCCCCCGTTGGCCCGGAGCGGCGAACCGCGGCCAGTGGGAGCCGCGATCAGCCGAACCTGCCGACGCGGCAGGTAAATAAACTGGCCCGGCCCGCCAGGGTGCTTACCCTGGCGAGCCGCGTGCCAGAGGTTGCCGACCCCTGGATTACAGTATGTGCAATGAACCCAGAAAGGGTGTATATCAACCTGAGATCCTTTGAGAAGAAAGCTGCTTTATAAATATAAAATCACTATCATAGGAGGATGTTCTAGGAAGGCAAGCTGTACATTGCATAACCTGTGTTACTGAACTTACGTCATTGTTTTCTTCCTCTTTAGTGACGCTGAAAATGTATCTTCAGTATGTCTGAGTCTAGATACGTAAGGTACGGACTTGCCTTTATTCCATCCATGGAGAAGGCAAATGGCCTTGTGGTGACTGGGACACGGAACGCCTGAGTTCCATTCTAAGCTCCGCTACAGACTGACCGTGTGTGATCTTGGGCAAGTCACTTAGGCATCAGCATTGCAGTGCCTGACTCTTTGGCTGTGTCTGCACTGCACACCACTGGCAGCGGCATGTTGTGTACGTGTAGCTACACGCCACAGTGAAAAGCAGGCTGTGTCCACACAGCCGTGTGCAGCTACACCCATCAGTGAAAGGCCCTGGCAAGGGGGAGACAGCAGGGAAAGGCTCCTGGAGCCGGAAAGTAGCAGGACGCTACATTGCAGGGAGGCGTTGCTTGGGCATGTAGAGTGCCATGTGAGGTGTATACCCAACAGGCTTCAGGCATGTTTTTACTCACCTACGCAGTGCCTCAGCATCCACACGGCTATTTATCCCCATGCTGTGTGGGCGTGCAGTGCACATACTCGACACACCGTCATGAGGAGTGCACCGTGTAGACATACTTTAGCCACCTTGCTGCCCAGTGAATCCACAGCTGCCCAGGCTCCCTGTACAATGCCTGGGGAAAGCGAGGCGCCTAAGAGAGGGATTCACAGAAGCCAGCAAGCTGAGACCCATCCTTGACTAGCCAGTAGCCTGAGAGCTAGGGCAAGCTCCTGGGAGGTGGGAAACCTGCATTTAAGTCTCTGCTCCAAATCAGGCATAGTGGAGATTCAGCCTAAGTTCCATTGTGGAATGGGGATAACAACCGCTTCTTTCTAGCAGCCTTTGTCTGCCTTGTCTATTTAGATTATAAACTCTCTCGAATAGGGACAGTGTTTTATTCTGTGTATGTTCAGTGCCTACCACAATAGATAAATAATAATTAAGCCTAGGCTACCAGGACATGAAGTAACAACAATCTTCACTTAAAACTATATCACTGGGCATGTGTGTATCCAAATAGTTTAAATCCTTCAGGCGATTGTAATTTAAGACTAAATTTAAAGAATGAAAAAAAAATCAAAAAGTTGAGTCCAATAGAGGGGCAAAGGCTGTTAGGTGGAATAACTATGCAGCTTTCAAAACATGTAGCAGAAAAATTCTCATTTACTTATTAACAAATACAATAGCCACCATGGTCCCAGCGGTGATCAAAGTACATAATTAAAAGTGAGAAACCAAAATCAAAATATAGGGCCTGCTCTTCCTCCCACGGGAATCAAAAGGGAGTTTTGCCATTTATTTCAATGGGAGTAAGACTGGATCAATATTTATACTCACTGCAACAAAACAAACTAAACAGCTTCACATTGTTGATGGTATTTTTCCCCATAAGCTAGAAACCTTGTGCACAGCGAACTAAATTAGTGCAACAGTCTCAATTTTTTGGCATTTCTGGATATATAAAAAACCAGTTGTATGTTATTACTGTAATATTTACATAAAGCATAACAATGTATTCAATAGCTGGGTTAGCAGTTAATCTGCATGATATCTGTCTGCATCATTGCATTTAATTCTATTCCAATGCATTTTAAGCCATAAAATGATGTAACCATGAAATGACTGGCTGCAACTGCACTTCCTTTTACAGTTCTATTTATGAAGTCTGATGACAAAAAAAAAAAGTGTAACAGTCAGGCAAGTAAGAAAAACAGAATGAGATACATCTAAAATAATATGAAACAATTATGTGTCACAAAGTGTATCAGCTTGAAAATTTAGTCTGTCAAGGAACTGGACACTTAATTATTATAATCATTATAAACTAGAACTAATTGAAAGTGAAGATCCTTTTTTTATCTAGAACTTAGGAATTTTAAGTAAGTTACCTATTAGAATACAGCCAACGCTATGAAAATCTAAACAAATTACCCTTCTTCCAGTAAGCTTTCCTTATGCAGTTCTAGTTTCCTCTCTTGTTTTGAAGCATCTGAATAAATATTTCTAGCTAATGGCTAAATTCTCTTCCATATCTGGAATCAAAGAGGCAAGGAATATTTATACTTTGTTATTCCCTTAGAGAACGGATTTATTTAGGACAATAAAATCTATATCTACTTTCAAATTTAGTCTCTTCCCCGCATTCCCTCACTGCCACTTATGAATGTAAAATTTAAAATACCTGGAACTATCTAAGGAAATAAATATAATTGCACAGATTGTAAAAAAGTATGGCATACACTAAATGCTACTGATTTACGAGAGTCATTTTTTCACCTTCATACAGTATCAATATTTACTAAATCACAGCTGAAAATGCATTGAGACATGGTTTATTACCATTATCCCTTAGGTTCATTTAGCTTTTAGACCAGTTTTACATTGGTCCATTGTACTGCATGATAGATGGTACCTTCTAATGAATTTATGCCAGTTCTTTCTAATGTAACCATTTTTCCCCAAGCTACTTGAAAGATCTAAAATCGTTTAAATGATTTCACAGCCTTCAGTGCCATAAATAAAGTCTTATAGTTGATGTGCTTCAGAAGCACAGGTCTGTGTTTCTATGAATTGCTTGCAGGTGTAGGATCCTGGAGAATCCAAGGTGTATTTTCAGTAGAGTCATAATTCTTTTTTTTTTTTTTTTAATTAAAAGTGTATAGTTCTGCAATGGAAAATCCTGCAGCAAGAAGTGCCACCATAGTCAAAAAGAGAAGTATTGTCCTTCTTGCTCACTAATTTTGTAAGTTTGAAGTGTAAAGTCTACAGTATTCTCAGAAAAAATGGGACTATGTAAAACAGACAAGCAACACAGCTGCAAATCCCATTGTTCCAGCAATGACACATAGGTTTATCCTTTGCTACCGTGTTACCTACAAAAGGAGAGAGAGAGAGAGAGTTACACACACAGAAACTATCAGAGCAATGGTGACAAAACTGTTTTGTTCCTGCAAAGGAATTGTTTAGATGAACACTGTTAAATTATTAAATTACATTCAGCATATCTACGTATTGCATATCACCAGAAGTCATATAAACTAGTATAAAGTACAATGCTATTTGGTAATAGAAGGAAAGATTTACAAAAGCACATATTTACAGTTAGATTCCTAATTCCCTTTTCCTGAGAATAAGATGCCTGTGTGCCATTTGTGTCTTTGAAAACCTCCTCCAACAGCATTATCTTGAATAGCACCTTTCTTTAAAATGATATCCCAGAATGCTTTACAAAGCCAGACAACATGCGGCACAGTTAAAAAATGAAAGCACAACTAGAGCCAACCTAGTGGTTTAGGCAAGGGAAAAGTTGTATTTTCAGATAAATGTGGAAAACAGATGGAGAGTCAATGACGCAGAGAGATTCAGGAAGGTGGCTCCGGAAGGCATGAGCTGCAGAGCTGAAGGCACTTGCACCACCAAAGTGATCACGTGTAAGGGCTCAGAGAGGCAGCTGGTGCTATGTGAGTAAAGAGTAAGGCCAGTGGAGCAAGTCTACGTGCAGTTTCATAAATAAGAAGGGTCATTTTGAACTGGATTCTGGACATGGGCAATGGAAACTGGTCAAGTTTAAGGATTCAATATCTTCATAAATAATTTGGATAATGGCATATAGAGATACACTTATAATGTTTGTGGATGATATCAGCTGGATGAGGTTGCAAGCGCTTTGGAGGACGGGATTAGATTTGAAAATGATCTTGACAAACTGAAGAAATGGTCAGAAATAAATAGGATGAAATTCAATCCGGGCAAATGCAAAGTCTGACACTTAGGAAGGAATAATCAATTGCACAAATACAAAATGGGAAATGATTGCCTAGCAAGGAGTACTGCAGAAAAGGATCTGGGGGTTATAGCAGATCACAAACTAAATATGAGTCAACAATGTAACACTGCTGCAAAAAAAGCAAACATCATTCTGGGATGTATTAGCAGGAATGTTGTGAGCAAGACACGAGAAGTAATTCTTCCGCTCTACTCAGCACTAATAAGGCCTCAACTGGAGTATTGTGTCCAGTTCTGGGCAGCACTCTTTGGGAAAGATGTGGACAAATTGGAAAAAGTCCAGAGAAGGTATCAAAAATTATTTAAAAATGAGGAAAGATTGAAAAAAATTAGTTTAGTCTGGAGAAGAAAAGACTGAGGGGGACGTGATAACAGTCTTCAGGTACATAAGAGGAGGTTGATAAATCGTTCTCCTTAACCACAGAGGATAGGACAAGAAGTAATGAGCTTAAATTGCAGCAAGGGCAATTTAGGTTGGACATTAGGAAAAGCTTCTTAATTGTAAGGATAGTTAAGCATTGGAACAAATTGCCTAGGGAGGTTGTGGAATCTCCATCATTGGAGGTTTTTAAGAACATGTTAGACAAACACCTGTCAGGGATGGTCTAGACAATACTTAGTCCTANAGAGTGAATAAATGAAGACTCGGCACAGCACTTCTGAAAGGTTGCCGAACCCTGGTCTAGACAATACTTAGTCCTGCCTCAGTGCAGGGGACTGGACTAGATGACCTGTCAAGATCCCTTCCAGTCCTATATTTCTATGATTCTGTGAGTCAATGTGGACATGCTCCTATATCTGTGTGAGAAGAT
This sequence comes from Platysternon megacephalum, assembly GCA_003942145.1. NCBI lineage: Eukaryota > Metazoa > Chordata > Testudines > Platysternidae > Platysternon > Platysternon megacephalum. Next base: position 6,262,736 of record QXTE01000030.1, on the reverse strand, counting down.
GGGCAGCAGCTTTCTCCAGGGCTGGAGAGCAGCAACTTGAGAAGGCCCTGGAGAAAGGAGTTGAAATAGTCCAGACTAGAAGATGGAGGCATTGAGGAGGTCAGAGGAGTTGGAGCTGAGGCAGTGGCAAACACAGACAGTGTTTTCAGAGAGGGAGATGGGCAGATTTGCAGACACAGGAGTTGAAGGAATCCTCAGACTCATGCATGACACTGAGATGATGGACAGTGGGGGCAAATGGGATGCCTGAGTTCAGAGGAGATGAAGCCCTGCTTGAGAATGCTACTTCTGCCAAGGCAAGTGCTTCTGTCTTTACATGCAGTGCTTGTAGTTTAACACGTGTATATTAAAAGCACTCACTGTTAAGTTTCCCAGCAATTTTTCAATGTCAGCAATTAAGCACATCAAAAATCTAGTTTCTAACCACAACTAAAATGCTCTGTCGGTCTCCTTTCCTTGATAAATATAAACACGTGCAGAAAGTATTCCATTCATTTTTATTTGGCTTCACAAGACAATTACTCCAAGAAGGAAGCATTTACTTGTTTCACTGTCCCTGATTAGTCATTGTAACTACGTCTATAAATACACAGTAAATATATGAGTGTCTCAGACTGCATGTCTGGCTACTGTTTTGATGAAATTGAAAGTCAATGTAAAAAGTGATCAAAGGAACTTTCTTTCTGCAATGCATAATTAGCCTGTGGAACTCCCTGCCACCAATTATCATTGAGGCCAAGATTTTATAGGCTTCAAAAAGGAATCAAACATGTAAATAGATGAAATCATCCCTGTTTTTTTAATTTGGAAAGGATTTAAACCTTCACGACTTGAGACATAAGCCAACCATTAAATTGTGGGCATTAAGAAGAAACTTCCCCTTTGGGCAGGTCATTCTAGAGCTGTCTATCTAGAGGTTTCTTGTACTTTTCCCTCTGAAGCATTCAGTTAGCTACTGTGACTGGATCACCCGGACCACTAGTCTAATCAGATATGGCTATTCCTATGTTCTTCTATTTTATATCAACTAGCGTCCAGTTTCAGTACCACTCGCCTAACGGGGAAATCAAGACTTTTGTCCATGGAGGTGCTATTTTTGTCAATTCTACTTAACTCATTTTTAAAAACATCCTGATCTCTGATTACAACATACATAATTCTTCTCCCACAGGGCAGTAATGATTGTAAAATTAACCTGTTTACTTTACTGTAAAATCTTCTACTGTACACAGTTATTTAGAAACTGCAGTGCCAGACTTCATAATTTTTTGTAACAGCTCTACACGATAGCTGGAAGCAGTTATACAAATGAAGTTACTATATATGCATAAGATTAATAAAGGCCATAAAATGTTTTATACCTTTCCAGTCAGTCTTGGTTGGATTAATAAAGTTTTATTATTTGAGAATTAGTCTCAAGTGGCAGAATCCTAAAAACTAGTGATAGTATCATGATGACTTGGGGAAAAGTATTATGAGCTTTTGTCTTCTTGCAGTGCGAAATGAAATGTCACTACTACTGGGGATCTAGCACTGTTACGTTTATAGTCCCATCTCACAAAGTACACCTCACAGGTTTACTTACTGATAAAGGAATGCAGAACCACAGATAAATACAGAAAGGTCTGAATGGGCCATCAAATCATAGGAATGCAGAGCATAAGTAGTAACTTGTCTGCATGCAAAATACATTAAACAAAATAACCACAAAGAAGCAATGCTCTATCACAGAGTTCATACTAAGAAATGTGTGTTGCTGGACAGCTGATTGCGTGGCCTTCCTTTTGAAGAAGCTATTGGCTTGCGCCCAGAAGGAAGAGCTGCCTATCACTGGTTCAAGAGGATCCCAAGCTTAGGTGCCATTGAAACATAATGTTTGTTATTGTTCATCTTTGTATTGATATTAAAGCAGTGCCCAAAGTCCGGAGTCAGAATTAGGGACCCCATTGTGCCGGATGCTAGACGTACACCTATAGAAAAGCAGTCCTCGTCCCGAAGAGTTTACCATCCAAAAGGTGGGGGCGGGGCAGGAATTCCAAAGGGAGAGGGAAAGGGAAAAGCATGCACGCAGCATAGTCAGAGCGATAATTCCAGGCTACCTATATCTCTGTATTTCTATCTATAGCTATTTGCCAATCAGNACTAAAAAAAAAAAAAGCAATGGCTGTTGAAAATAGCAATTCCAGTCCTAATAACCACTGGGAAGCGTTTCTTGCTCAATTTTATCCTACTTTATCTACAGCAAGTTACAGTGGATCAGTATATTTGATTTGGGAGAAATGAAGTAACAGCTGCCCAAATTGAGCGTGAGCACTCCTGAATTTTGAGGGTGTTCAAATCTGGAGGGCAGGTGCTAGATTCCCTTTCTGAATATTAGCTAAATCTAGAAAGGAAAAGCCAATTTCTGCTTCCATGGTTCAGAAGTGGAAATCCTCCTACGTGCCTGGTACTGTATCTAAAGCTGCCCAAGTCCTCTAGTAGAGCTTCCCCTCTTTCAGTTTTCATTTTAAATTCTAGTGGGATCCACGTACCTCCCTTGCTAGGCTTCAGATACAGAGGTACATTGTCCATTTAGTCCACCCAGTTCCTTCTTTGGGGGCTGCAAGGTGAGGTTACACCAGTATCCCTAATCCAGTCTGGGGAAGTCTTCTGAAGGGGATCTCTGCACCAAAGCCGCCTACCCCTTGGGCTGGGCACACTTGTTCCCCATTCACAGGGCCACCCCTTTCAACTCACAGCAAGCTACAGCATGGCTCAGCTACGTCACTCCTTCCCCCTCCCTTTCCTGTTGATAGCGGCCAAGGGATTGCTGGGAAATGTAGTTCTTTCCCTGCTCCAGGGCTGGCTCTCTAGGCAGGGAGCTAGCCAAGGAACTACAGCTCCCAGGGTCCCGTGGGTTCTCAGCTCCCATACTGGATCCCCAGCTGCTCCGTGGCTCCGCTTCTGCAGGATTGTGAGAGGGGAAGAAGTGAGTTAAAAAAACAAACAAACAAGGATGGCCCGAATGCCGCCCCCTGCAAATGTGCTGCCCCAAGCAGCTGCTTGGTTTGCTGGTGCCTAGAGCCGGCCCTGTTGCCAATGTATGAATTCAGACATTTGCCCATTTAAGAAAACAATGTATTCCCCCACTGCATTTTACAATGAACATTTCTCATATTTAAAATACGCTAGAACAAGTGACGTGCACCTGTTATTTGCATGCCCTTTTCCTTAAATGTCCCTCCAAAGTGGTCTGCTACAGGGCGGAACGTACTCGACGCCCCAGCAAAGGAAAAGAGGGGCTTCACGGAACTACACTAGCTTTCTCGGGGATCAACTCTGTCCTCAGCTGGACCCCAACGGGTTTGGGTAGGTCTAGGAATTCACACAGGTCTAACTGAAGGCAGAACGATTTGCCCCACTCTGCCTTTCTGAAGACATCCCCATGGCCATCACAATGCAAAGGCCTATTCTTTGGTTTGCTGATTGCAGGGGGGTTTATTTTGGGGATAATAATATAAATGGCAGCTGCTGCATTTGCCCCAGGCCAAGCTACTGCTGCCTCTTTTCATTGTTTATGGGCCACTCACAAACAGGAGCAGTTTCACTCAGATGCGTGGTCAGTCCCGCGGAAATCGATGGGAGCAAAGGAAACCAAATGCATTAAAGGGCTTGCAGCACCAGCCCTGATGTTATTACTCCTAGCAATGTTCCTAGTGGCCGTTTAACCCTTTCCTTTGTTCATTTTTAAAGCCATTGAGTATATCTAACGAGTGCCTAATTTTAAAAAAATGATTTTAACTTGCCTTTTTCTAGATACATAGAGCTAGATTCCCCACTCATGTCAATGGGAGTAGCTCTATTACTTCCTATATATAATTTCTACTTTCTCCAGCTCACTCCTTTGTTTGAAGTCCTCTCTCCTCATTCCATGTCTGACTTAGTGCCTGATCCCGAGAGGGCACTCCACTGCTACTGGCTTTAACACAGGTGGAAGATAATCAGCAGTTTGCAGTAGGTGCTTAGCAACTCACAGGAATGGACCCATCTCCCCCAATCCTGCAATTGACAATGCACTGTACAGGTGGACTGTCAATTGCAAGATCAGGAGCAGAGACTGTAAGCTGCAGGAGGCAGGGGTATGGCATGATTTAACCACGGCTATAGCATTACACAAATATTAATTTTTAACCATTATTCTAACCTTGAAAACAGCAGCAGTGTTTTTAGGCTATGAATTGTATCTCTCTGCTTGGGTATTTAGTTAGTCCATCATCATGGGATCTGGGTTGTTAACCCCCAGATAATGACTACTCACAGTATCACATAACAATTGCCCGATATATTTAATTTTTTCTGATCTAATATAGAATGTTTTACATCCTTTCACTACTGTGTGAAACAGTCATTATCAAATGGAATCTGGCAGCAACATTTTCTTATTAATTCATAAACAGCTGAACCCATTCTCAATTTGAAGTGGTGTGGGGAGGGGTCAAAGGCTAACCATTTATCTTTTACAGGTTGTTGCCTGCTATTTTCACAATGTATTTAGACACCCGATCCACTATGAGTTGCCAAATCTTAGTTCCTTGAATTAATTTTAGCTTGTTAAATAGTCAGAGGGATGAGATATTTGCCTCATATTCAGTGGTCATTAGTTATGAATCTGGGCTTCATAATGAAGACCTTGGCCAAGACATTAAAAAACGGGCAGCTAAAGGTAAGCCCATAATTACGCTCTGTCGTGGAAAAACCACCCTAGGCAGTCATTTGATCAGAGACTCAAGCCTGAGGCCCGTTTATTGAGCTCACACACACCAACGTGCTGGGGGTAGCAGACTTCCGTACTGCTCCCCCGAGCAAAGAATTACACACAATATTTAAAGGGCAAAACCGCAATTACATAAACCGCAAACGTATTACAAATGCATCACGCTATGGGGTACTTTCCCGAGTTGTCAACAACCCTCCCAGTGGTGTAACATGAGAGAGGGGGTTTTCATCAGGTATTTTCCATCAGTGATTTCCAAAGTGTTCCGGACATGGGGACATAGCACGTGATGTCCACTGTTAGGCTCCGTTGGGGCCTAGGGGCAGAAGGGGGGCTGGTGGTGGAATTACAACAGGGTGGTGTGGACATACAGGGGGTTTACACAAGGAGGTTTACACAAGGGGGTACAGTGTTATGCAGTCAAAAGGTTACATTGTTTATACCTTAAGCAATGCCTTTGTTTCAACAGTATAGATTGCAGACATGTTCCAATACAATGTTTCAATACCTTATAGCTTGGCAAATAGCATAGCTGATACATCTTAATCCTTATGCCTTATAGCTTTGAGCAATACATACCGTATTGCAAATGGTTCTTTCTGGTTGTTCCTCTTTCCTCCTCCCCCCCCTTCAGAGAGCAGCCTAGTTTGGTTCAGGCTTCTGGTCTGACCGTGTTAAGCCAGGCCAGGGTCAGTTGGGGGGTAGAAAGAGGGGAGAAAGTAATTTGAAGGGGGCAAAGAAGGAGGGAGGGGGCTGTTTTCTCTACAATCTAAGGGGGCAAAGAAGGAGGGAGGGGGCTGTTTTCTCTACAGCTCCTAAGTCAGTGGGCAGACCTTCAATGGTGCAGAGAGCTTTATGGCTCCTATCAGAAATCCGTGCAGATTCTCCACACCTTCAAAAGTCAGGTCACTTGTTTTGGTCTCTCACCACAGAGTCAGGAACCAAACTTTAGTCAGTCACTTGTGAAAATCTTGGCCCTGCATTGTCATTTTGCAAATCAAGGTCATTATCCTGCTATCGATACAAGTGAGCTGTCCTTCCTCACACAAACAGGCTGATCAAAGGCTGAAGTGTTGGGCCCAAAATGAATTTAGTGGGCTTGCCTGACTGAATATTTGCCTGTGACAATGACCCTCTATGCTGACAGGCACAATAAGGCCTGCTCGGCAATCTGTCCTTGGGACAGGCCAAGCCCTGCTGGAAAGGGCAAATCTTGCTCCTGACGTAGGGCACTGGTGAAGTCCTGCTGAAAAGGGATGAGAGGGCAGGATTTTGGGGAGACGGTGCAGGAGATGCTAACCCCCATGCGGTGCAAAACTCAGCTCTCTGGGAAGACTGGAGTTTGAGGCAGAGCTAGCCACGTGATAACCCACTATGAGGATCCTAGCCCTTCTCCCGTTGAGAACGAGAGAGGTGCTAGGGATGTGCAGGCCCTAACTCTGCCCTCCGCCGGATCACTCTAGCACCCAACTAATTTAATCGAGCTAGGTACTGGAGAGAGGAGTATTCACTCCTCAGCTTAGATCCAGCAGTGTCTTCACTGGGAGCAATCACACACATCACTGTTTAACAAACAAACCAACCCAAAACGTTTAAGATGGTGAGGTTGATGCTAACACCGGCAGAGCAGGGTCAATGGAAACGAGCGCACGTTGTCACTAGACTGTCACCTTTAAATCTAGAGAGACAAGTAATATCTTTTATTGAACCCACTTCTGTTGGCGTGAGAGAGACACGGCTCGAGGTGACACAGCTCAGAGCTCTGTGTAAGCTCGGAAGCTTGTCTCTCTCACCTGGTTCAATACAAGATATCACCTCACCTACCTTGTCTCTCTAATATCCTGGGACCAACATGGGCTACAACAACACTGCATCTCTTTTAAATATACACTCTCTCTATACTTGCCTTTGTGGTTTTGACTTTATTTCCACTGCTGCAAGACCAACCTGAGTAGTCTGGTAGCACTTTGCAGTCCTCTCCATCCAGACAAGGGTTCATGTGACACCACCACTTCTGGATGACAATGGAGGCTAGAAACAGAAACAGAATGCAGTCTTTTCTATTCAGTTGATGGTTTCAGCTGCAGGAAAATTACGTGTGAGCCATTTATTTGTTTAAAAATTATAGTGTCCTGTTCATTTTACATTTAATCTAGCACAGGGGTAGGCAACCTATGGCACGTGTGCCGAAGGCGGCACGCGAGCTGATTTTCAGCGGCACTCACACTGCCCGGGTCCTGGCCACCGGTCCGGGGGGCTCTGCATTTTAATTTAATTTTAAATGAAGCTTCTTAAACATTTTAAAAACCTTATTTACTTTACATACAACAATAGTTTAGTTATATATTATAGACTTATAGAAAGAGACCTTCTAAAAATGTTAAAATGTATTATTGGCACACGAAACCTTAAATTAGAGTGAATAAATGAAGACTCGGCACACCGCTTCTGAAAGGTTGCCGAACCCTGATCTAGCATTTATCCATTAGGCGGAAAATCCCCTCTATTCGACATTGGTGAGGCCTCACCTGGAGTACTGTGTCCAGTTTTGGGCCCCACACTACAAGAAGGATGTGGAAAAATTGGAAAGAGTCCAGCGGAGGGCAACAAAAATGATTAGGGGGCTGGAGCACATGATTTATGTGGAGAGGCTGAGGGAACTAGGATTGTTTAGTCTGCAGAAGAGAAGAATGAGGGGGGATTTGATAGCTGCTTTCAACTACCTGAAAGGGGGTTCCAAAGAGGATGGATCTAGACTGTTCACAGTGGTACCAGATGACAGAACAAGGAGTAATGGTCTCAAGTTGCAGTGGGGGAGGTTTAGATTGGATATTAGGAAAAACTTTTTCACTAGGAGGGTGGTGAAGCACTGGAATGGGTTACCTAGGGAGGTGGTGGAATCTCCTTCCTTAGAGGTTTTTAAGGTCAGGCTTGACAAAGCCCTGGCTGTGATGATTTAGTTGGGATTAGGTCCTGCTTTGAGCAGGGGGTTGGACTAGAT
>QXTE01000030.1:6207072-6254902 GCA_003942145.1 Platysternon megacephalum | reverse complement strand
GGTCGGTCCTGGGGCCGGTTTTGTTCAATATCTTCATTAATGATCTGGAGGATGGCGTGGACTGCACTCTCAGCAAATTTGCAGATGACACTAAACTGGGAGGAGTGGTAGATACGCTGGAGGGTAGGGATAGGATACAGAGGGACCTAGACAAATTAGAGGATTGGGCCAAAAGAAACCTGATGAGGTTCAACAAGGACAAGTGCAGAGTCCTGCACTTAGGACGGAAGAATCCCATGCACTGTTACAGACTAGGGACCGAGTGGCTAGGCAGCAGTTCTGCAGAAAAGGACCTAGGGGTTACGGTGGACGAGAAGCTGGATATGAGTCAACAGTGTGCCCTTGTTGCCAAGAAGGCTAACGGCATTTTGGGCTGTATAAGTAGGGGCATTGCCAGCAGATCGAGGGACGTGATCGTTCCCCTCTATTCGACATTGGTGAGGCCTCACCTGGAGTACTGTGTCCAGTTTTGGGCCCCACACTACAAGAAGGATGTGGAAAAATTGGAAAGAGTCCAGCGGAGGGCAACAAAAATGATTAGGGGGCTGGAGCACATGAGTTATGAGGAGAGGCTGAGGGAACTGGGATTGTTTAGTCTGCAGAAGAGAAGAATGAGGGGGGATTTGATAGCTGCTTTCAACTACCTGAAAGGGGGTTCCAAAGAGGATGGATCTAGACTGTTCACAGTGGTACCAGATGACAGAACAAGGAGTAATGGTCTCAAGTTGCAGTGGGGGAGGTTTAGATTGGATATTAGGAAAAACTTTTCACTAGGAGGGTGGTAAAGCACTGGAATGGGTTACCTAGGGAGGTGGTGGAATCTCCTTCCTTAGAGGTTTTTAAGGTCAGGCTTGACAAAAGCCCTGGCTGGGATGATTTAGTTGGGATTAGGTCCTGCTTTGAGCAGGGGGTTGGACTAGATGACCTCCTGAGGTCCCTTCCAACCCTGATATTCTATGATTCTATGAAAATATAGTCACCATGATTAACCAGTCTGCAAAGACCTGATTCTAAAACCGTTACTCACACGAGTACCACAGTCCCATTGAATTCACTGAGTTGAGTTATTGATGCTATTCAGTGAACGTTTAAGTTGCTCTGGCTTCTTGCCTATGTATGTTAGTACTTACAAGCTTGTCTACACAGTGCAGTAATGCACACCAGTGGGGTGAATTCTAATGTGCACCAAAACTAGTATTATGTTAGCAGGCACTAGGGACACACCATCAGGGTCTACACAGGCCAGTTAGTGCGCAGCACATTGGTGTGCCTTAGAAGTCACACCCCACTGCTGAGCATTACTGCAATGTGTAGCCAAGCACTGCTTGTCCATGACTGCTGCATCTATGTCTCAGGATAGGCAGGATATCGGTTCCAGGATGCTGGTATGGAGATGGATGCTTAGATATCATGGTGATAGACTACCTTAGCTAGATAAACAGGTGTCAGAATGGCAGTAGGGATCATAGCTAGGATTCAGTCCCTGTACCCTGCAGCTGACATGGTTAGGAGGAGGTTGGAGCATGAAGTGGTACCATCTCTTTCTCATTGTGATGGACTGGAAAGCACTGTAGGGACGGGCATGGCTCAAAGAACTATCATCCCAAGCAGGACGTGCAGGGACTGGGAAGAATTCTGGCAATTACTTCCTTATGACCACACCAATCCGGTTAATGAAATGGATTTCCAAGGGAGCCCTGAACCCAGCCACAGCTGATAGGTCCAAAAACCTAGTGACAAGGTGGAGGGTAAATGTCACAAGCAGATGATGCTCACATCAATGTAATACAATCAATAAATAAGAACAGCAGCAGCTAATGAGAACATCACACCTGCTTGCTATGAAAAGTTACACTCAAATGGAGTTGATCTGTTGAGTGCAGGACAGTAAATGTTTAACCTGGATGTATGTGCTAGGCTGGCAGTGGTTCGGTCAGCGGGTAAGAAAATATAATTGCTCAGACCTTTGAGCTACACGAGTTCTATCAGAGACTCACGTAGAGAACAAAGACTCAGGAGTGGAGAATCTATTGTAATACCATTGGGAAAAACAAACAAACATATGAATAGTTAACTAAGAATCTACTTTCAATTGCATCCTGTCACTCTTACAGTAGACGACACTATTCTACTTTATGCAGATTTAATAATTTTCTACTCTTAACACAATTTGTCTCCGACTATGCTTTTTAGTTTTACAAAAGTAGCCGTAACTTCTTACTAATGCAGACAACAACAGATATATTTTGCCACAAAATGTTACAAACTTTTGCAATGCATTCCTGATTTAACATTAGTACTGTGGGTGCGATTAATCAAATCACAGAAAACAATTTGGAAGATATGGGTCTGCAATTTTACATAATCTAAAGTGGAGTGCAAAATAAAATATGGCTACAAATGTTGATTTAGTTTCTTTGCACTTTTTTACTATGTGCACAAAATACTGAACTTCATACTTAACAAGGTGCCTTGTTCTAAAGTGATGTACAAAAATAACACAGCTTACTTTATGTAAAGAAACAATTTTTCATTAGTTCAAAGGTACTTTCCTACTACTGCAACCTTCAAATTAGATTAACTAACGGCAAGCTGACACTGGAAGATTCAGTTGCTGAAATGCTGATTCAATTACTTATTTTCCAGGGTATCCTCTCAGTCTAGGTGGCATTTAGAGGCATCTGTGGACTGAAAAATACCTTTTTGGAATAACAGTTTGACTTCAGATACTCTCCAACCTACCGGAGTTATAAATGAACAGGGTTCTTGTCACCGTGCATTTGCTTCTACTCCAGCTGATTATTGATTGACTAATTTGAATGAAACTTAATTGTGCATCATGGTAATTTAGAGATCATTTCCATTCTGAGTTTATTACCACCTGATCAGTTTGTTTTATATCTTTGCTATTTGCCAAAATTCTGATTTGTTTTGCATGCTACGTGTATTTAGGTAAGCATGTATTTCTAATTACAAAGTTCTTTCATTAACTGAGCACAGATTCTCTCTATTAACATCCCAGTCTCCATGTATAAATGCAATTATTTCTTTTCTTCCATTGTTCCATCCAGCTTCTTTTTTGTACCGAGAGCAAGCATTATAATTAATTGGTCATGATATGTTTTGAGACTAACCCACACTGGGCATCACTAAATGTGAGGCAATTTTCGTGGTGTTCTCAACCTACATCCTCCTCTCAACCCATTTCCAACACCTGATTGAATATCCCGTTCAAAGAAATACTTCAAGAATGAATCTCCAGTGCCAGCTGAATAACGCTGCAATATAGGACCTGATTCAGCCCGGCACTATTAGAGTTTTACGTCCGAGTACCTCCGCTGATCTCAAATGGTGTCAAATCGGAATAAATAGGACAGTGAATCAGGCCCATAATTTCCAGAAGCACCCGATTCCATAAAAAGCCAGCACCGCCACTAACTGAAAGCACCAAAGAGTAAATCAGGCATTGGACCTGCAAGCTCTTAAATGGCCTGAATATTTCAACTTCAGCTCTTTTCTAGTTGTGATGCTTTTTCAATGATATTCCAATTTCTTTTCTTTCATTGGCTGGTTTCTGCTCTGTGTTGATACCTTTCTTCAGAATAAGTGATACCCTTTCTTGATATACTTAATATATTTTGTTCTATGTGATGTAGCAAACCACCAATTCTATGCTGTAGTATAGCACCAATTCTTATGTCAATTTATGCCAGGATTCTCGTGTGTCCATAATGTCTATTTTGTAGCGCCGTATTTCTTAGCTCTCTGGGCACATTTGCTCATTTGAAAAATGCTTCCTGTATTCCTATACTAGGAAAGTTCTTGGGCTGGATTTTAGACTAAACTCTTCTTCATAGAAATAGTTACTAAACTTTTGCTGTCCCTACCACTGTTTGAATCATGGAGTGATTTAAAGTATCTCCTCCCCTTATCAAATTGAAGCGTTCTTGGAGAGGTTTCAGTAACTAGTTTTTCAAATAGAATCATAGAAATGTAGGGCTGGGAGGGACCTTGAGAGGTCATCTAGTCCAGCTCCCTGTCCTAAGGCAAGACCTAATATACTTAGACCATCCCTGACGGGGGTTTGTCTCACCTGTTCTTAAAAACTTCCAATGATGGAGATTCTACAACCACCCTTGGAATCCTATTCCAGAGCTTAACTATCCTTACAGATAGAAAGTTTCTCCTAATATCTAACCTAAATGTCCCTTGCTGCAGATTATGCTACCTACCTTATGCCTTATCCTACCATTAGTGGACATAGAGAACAATTGATCACCGTCCTCTCTGAGTATACTAATCTCATATTCTACCAACATCTTGAGGGAATAGAAGACTACTTTGGCGTGACATCTACCAACCGACTGTGGACTGCCCTACCTGGAATAAATCTTCTGCTGACACAGCTCCGCAGGGAAATAATAGTAGATTCCATTACTAGTAAATAGTATATTGCCCTGGGTGGGGGATAGTTCGGCTTGTGATGATTTACTTAGAGATACGTTTAACACACTTAGGAAAGGTAGCTTCGCCACAGACAAGAATTATTAATGCTTTATCCTCTTGGTAGTGGCTGTCAGCCTAGCTTTAGGTACTTACTCAAGGATGTTTATTTCTACAGAGGAAACGGGAGAAAACTAAATGTCATAATGATCACTTTGAATTTAAGTGTTTACCGCTTGTTCATAGCACAAGGAGTTGACCTTTACTAAACCAAATTTTCTATGGCTCTGATCACATCTTACAGCTGCAACGCTAGGCAGTTATGCAGGCTCTGATTTTTTTTACTCACTGATTATTAAAAATTCTTCCTTTCATATTCTGCGCTCTGTTCTGAGCTTGGCAGCTTAATTTATCTACAGTAGTGTTTCTCAAAGCATGTGGCTGGCCTGTCTTCGGAGGCTCAAAGAACCCCAGGGAAATGAGGCTGGGGGGGGGGGAGGGGATTGAGGGGGGAGAAAGAAATAGTCTTGCTTTTTTTTGTTCAAGACTTGCAAAAAACAAAAACAAAAAACTAGTCAATAGCGTTCAGTACTAAAATATCTACCTCTGTATATACAATACGCGCATAGATGGTTCCTTGTTTGCTGCACTCAAAGTGCAATGACCTTAGCGAGAAAAAATGTAATGAGTGGGCTATCATGAACATGGAATAAAAATATACAGACCCAATGCCTTATTTTAAGAAAAATACCTTTTGCCCCTACACCCTATTTTAAGAGTACTTCTGCCAGGGAATACCAGCGGACTTTTCTGGGCATGGCGGGAAAATGCAATGGAAAATCCTGCTCTATTGCTTTTCACCTTTCCACTTTTTATTTTAGAGAGCTACACCGCTACCTCGATATAACGCGACCCGATATAACACAAATTCGGATATAACGCAGTAAAGCTGCGCTCCGGGGGGGCGGGGCTGCGTACTCCGGCGGATCAAAGCAAGTTCAATATAACGCGGTTTCACCTATAACGCAGTAAGATTTTTTGGCTCCCGAGGACAGCGTTATATCGAGGTAGAGGTGTATTTTGACTTCCGCTACAACCAACATTTTAAGTTCCCTGGCTGAAAGACTGTAGAAGTGCAAAGCACTTTACAAATACTAATTAAGCCTCACAACATAGAAAATATTACTAGGCTCATTTTACAAATGAGATTGGGTAAAATGAATGAGGATTCAATTTAAGGCTCGATTTCTTACATTCAAAGGCACTTAAGGGTTTCAGTCCAATGCATTCCCAGGACTTAATTAATGTTGCAATCCTTTCTGTAGCACATAGTTAGCTGCCAACAATCTTCTGACCAACTTTCACCTCTCCAGGCATAGTCCAGATGAAGGTCTTTTCCAATTAGTCCCACATTGGTAGAATTCCTCACCTCGCCAGATTTGTTTGGCTAATTTTAATTTCTACATAACAGTTAGGGGCAGATGCCCAGCAGGTGTAAGTTGGCATAGCTTCATTATGGCACTCTGATTCCCAGGGTGGGGGTGTGGATGGATTGACCATGTATGGACCTCTGCATGCCCTGGGCTCTGTAAAAAGGGGTTCTGTGCTTGCCAAAACCAGGCCAATGCACATGGATAGCTAGAGCTGAGCTGAGTAAAGAGCCAAAGCATCCATGACTATGTATATCCAGAGGTCCTAATGCACTACAGAGGGTATGCTGAGCAGCAGACGACACTATTCCAGCCTGTGGGTTTGGGTATTTGCTGTGGACAGGCTGCATTGTGGCATTCCATCTCTCTCACTCCCAGTGTGTGTGCCACACACAACCTCATTTCTATATTTTTGCAGATAGGGTGACTGCCACACTCATTGACCAGTGAAGTACCAAGTTTCCATGCCTAACTCTGTAGTGATATTATTTTCTAGAGTGCCCATGCAGTATCCAGGGCTACACAAAATGCGCATGGGCACTCACCTGACCGCATAACCCCATATTTACAGGCACGCATGCCCATTATGAATTAGCACAAAACTGAGGCCTCACTGAAAATTTGGCCCTCCATGTCACCATGTTTGTTTGAAAGTATTTTGAAGTCTGATCCATTAGTTCACTACATTGTACTCTATTTTAACACACAGTATTGCTGTAGTAAGACTGCTGTTTTAATTCGACCTTCTGGAATATTCTTTAACATCTGTCCAAGCTATTTTAAAATCCAAATTACCCAGCTGAGCTATGATTCTACTCTAAATGCCATAATGATTATTTTTTAAAATACCTATTTCATAGCCTACTTACACCAAAAGCCATAACACACAGGACTTAGCAACAAAGGTCACGTAGGGCCCAATCCATATCTCAGTGAAGTCAATGAAAAGGCTCCCATTTACTTCAATGGGAGCTGGGTCAAGAAACAAGTTAATGAAACACGAGAAAGACCAAACAAAAAAAAAACCTCCACCCAGGAACCAGGATAATTTCCCAATTTGCTGAAAAGCCAAGAATCATAGAATATCAGGGTTGGAAGGGACCTCAGGAGATCATCTAGTCCAACCGCCTGCTCAAAGCAGGACCAATCCCCAGACAGATTTTTGTCCCAGATCCCTAACCGGCCCCCTCAAGGATTGAACTCACAACCCTGGGTTTAGCAGGCCAATGCTCAAGCCACTGAGCTATCGTTCCCCCCCCCATGTCCCATTGCTGCTAGCAGCTGTGCACCTGACAAGAATGTTAATTTCAGCCAGCAGCTGCCCGGGCTCCCAGGATCTGTGGCTCTGAGGTCCAATGACCCCAGGGCTTCCAGACTCCCAGGTCAGCTCAGGAATTGGTAGCAACTGGCCGAGTAGTCTGGAAGCCCTGCGGTCCCTATCCTAGGGCAGTCCACATGGTAAGACTGGCCTGCAACCACAGACCCTGGAAACACACTCCAGGACCTCCAGGGTCCTGGTTCCACGGCCGGGAACCTGGAAACCCCACAAGTCCTGGCATGGCAGGACTGTCCCAGAGCTGGGTGTAGGCCTTACTTGGTAGGAGTGGGCCCCAGTAGCCAAGGGCAGGGAAAGAGATAAGCAATGTAAAAACAGGGGCAAGAAATAATTGTGTCAGAAGCAATGGCTACAAATACGTAGACGGAAGATAAGCACACGAGGTGGAAACTAACAAAATACAAGGAGGGAACTAACAAAACAGGCTGTGTACGTGTGGTATGTGAACAAGGAATGAAATGTACAGGAATTGATCCTGAAAATAACCTGGCCAATCATAAAGTTCACGATATGGTGTAGAATGGAAGACACGTGTCAGTATGGGGTTTCATTTGTATATAAAGTAACCAATATTTGTACTCTTTGGATTTGTGGTATGCCCTGTACCCACCCCTACCTGGGAGTCTGATCAGCTCTGTGTAGTTTGATTGTATGCCAACAAAGAAACCTGATGACGAGTCCGGAGTCGAGTTGAGTTGAGTTCTTGGGAACCTGAGAGAAATCCCAACACCACAGAAATAGAAACCCTGGGATCCACATGGCAGGCCTTCACTAGAGCCACAGACCCTGGAAGCCTGGGGTACCTGGCCCTAGGGCAGTCTGCGTGAAATTATGTCCATTACAAAGACTGCTAAGTATAGACTGGGACTCAGGAGAACTGGGTTCTATTCCTGGCTCTGACACTGTTTTGCTGGGTGACCCTGGACAAGTCACTTCGCCTCCCTGGGTCTCAGCATCCCCATCTGTAAAATGGGGATAATGATGCTGACCTCCTTTGTAAAGTGCTTTGAGATCTATAGACGAAAAGCGCTAGATAAGAGAGAGGGATTATTATTATTATTAAAGGTATTTTTACCAAGGGCTGCCTATTCTTCCTTAATGATTTTTCCATTCTGGCATCATAATTCTACCTGAACTAATACTATTTGTATCACCCTTGTTTACGTAATGGTACATGAACTGATGTGAGTAGCGCCACTGAAATCAATAGGACTAATCATGTGGGGAAGTATTCAACAAGTTGAACAAGGGTTTCACGTTCTGGCATAATATGGAGACCTAGTCCTGGACCAGGACCCCATTGTGAAATTGTGTGTAAAGTCATTTGTATTTCACTTTTCTCCTACTATGGTTGTATAGATTGTAAAGAATTTGGGGGCAAGGACTGTCTTTTCAGTATTATTATTATTACATGGTGTATGCGGAATGCTTGACACAAAGGGAAGTGTGCTACCTGAATACAAATAATATTCGCTAAGCTTAAAAGAAGATACCTTAAAAAGCCACTCAAAATAAGCACTCTAAAGTACACTTTGTTTCGGTTAGAATGTAACCAGTAATACTGCACTTTCAACAAGACCTTTAACTCTCATGTTACGAATGTGCAGAATGTGGTCCAATTAAATCTTCTTGACCTTGGTAAAATCTCTGGGAAAAGAATAATGAATCTCTTTCATTATATTTAAAATAATTAGTTATACAAGTCGGGCCATGTTGAATAATATCTGTTTCTGGCTTTTGCACTGCTGAGGCTTACAGAAGTCTGTGTATATAGTGAAAAATCCAATTTTGAGCCTATGAACAGATAGTTATGGTTTCTGTGCAACAGCAGAGGAATAAAATGTCATTGAGTCCAGATCTAAATGCTTACAGAAATACATAAAGTATATTAAAACATCACCTTAAGGGGAAAAAAAAAAATCAAGAGCTTCTGCTTTTATAACTAAAAATCTTGCATTCTAAATGTTTTGTCTTATTTAATCTCAAGCACACTTGAAGAAAAAGAAGCCATTAAATTGTTTCAGCAAGTGTTTGCTTTGACAAAATAAATTAGACTTTCACTGCACCATGCACTTCATTCTGTCGTGAAAAGCATAGAGTGTTACCTTTGTAATACTAAAGTATATTTTAATAAATGTCTAGACTTTATTATCCACCATAAAGAACAGTAAAACTGTGGCATGGTATGTTACATAAAAGGTACAGGTACTGCATATGATTCTACAGGAAAAATTATTCAGTAAACTGAAAAATTAAGGTTGAATTGTGCCCCTGCATTACAAGATATTTCAGACATCAAGCCAAATCTAATTCCTAAATAAAATAACAGGGTCTCAGAAATAGAAAACATATAAATAGGTAAAGTAAGTACTAAAATCAGACAGTTACATTTATTTGTAGGATTTTTCCTAAAGTGAAACATTATAGAAAGTCAGAGAAACCGAGGGTATTTTTTAACTTTTAAAGGTCATGATTTTGTGAGAAAAGCAATGAAAACAGAAGATAAGTATCTTACTTGTGGATTAACAAAAATGTAGGGCAGTGATTTCTGTGTCAATATTAATTAGCAGTAAGCTACTAAAAATTTTCTGCTTTATTTCAATTTAAATGTAAATTTCACAGACTTTTATATGTAAAGATCCTTTTAATTCTTACTGACAAATAAGCTAATGAAGACTTATATTAGCCATTTCCTAACATAAAAACATCCCATGGCCAGAAGCAGCATATGTGTTCGGAGACAAACAATGAAATATTTAGAGAGATTTGAGTCTTTGGGGGTAGATATTTCAGCTACACAAATTCATTATAAGATCTGGCTGCATTATAAGATCTCAACTCAAGAGAAAATTTCTTAGTTTATTAACTTTTTAATTTATATCAGTCAAGTGTTATAAAAAGCGATATTTACCAGTGCCAACAAACTGAAGACTGTAAATCGATCTTTAAACTGTGCCGTTGTGCCTATGGATTGTAAAGCTCTTCAAACTAACCCGAAGGCAAGGGTGATGGACTAGATCAGTTTGTACTATGCTTTTGCATTGATCAGAACATCATAACAGTGCCACCTATTGTTTGTGGCACCAATTCAATGGTACATAATCAACTCCCTGAATGGATGTAAGGCAGAGGAGACACATGGGGGTCCAGTGCAGAAGCTCATTATCAAGATAGGGTGCTGGATTACGCCAGCCTAGAGGAGAGTTCACACAAACCAGATGTCTCAGTACTAATCTGCTTGCCCGTGGCTACGAAGTACTGCATCGATGACCAGTCAGTGGTTTCTTTATGTCCCAATCAGCGGCGTATTATCGCCTAGGCCGGCAAATTTGCAGGGGCGGCAAATTTGAGCACCCCTGGAGAAGTTCCCCTGCTCCAGCTCGCCTCCTCCGCGAGCGCGCCGCTGCTTCCTGTTTCTCTCCCCTCCCTCCCAGCGCTTGCGCCGCGAAACAGCTGTTTTGCGGGGCAGGGAGGGAGGGAGGAGGAGGGGGAACGCCGCATGCTGGGGAAGAGGCGGGGCTGGGGCAGGGATTTGGGGAAGGGATCCAATAGGGGCAGGTAGGGGGCGGAGTTGAGGCGGGACTTTGGGGAAGGGGTTGGAATGGGGGCGGGAAAAGGGTGGAGTCGGGGCTGGGCCAGGGGCGGCAATTATTTCAGGGCCTAGGGGCAGCAAAATTATTAATCCGCCACTGGTCCCAATGATTCCATGGCCATGCTGCTATGTCTTAGGGTAACCAGACAGCAAATGTGAAAAATTGGGACCGGGGGTGGGGGATAATAGGAGCCTATATAAGAAAAAGACCCAAAAATCGGGACTGTCCCTATAAAATCGGGACATCTGGTAATCCTACTATGTCTAGAGGCAAGTGGATGGGTTAATGATTAAACTCACAATGTCTTGGCTTGTGTAGTTTTGAGGCTAGTTTAAAGTACAATTTTTAATGTGGAAAAACTAAGAAGTTTTATTGGCACAGACATGAAATGAACAAGAACATATATTAAGGGGATTAATTACACCAAGATTTATGCACACTCATTATCATCAACGAACAGAGATGTTTCCAAAATTAACAAAAGGAAGGATTATGCTTTCTAGACAGCAGGAAGTCAAACAATCAAGGAGACTAAACGTCTCAGAGAGCCAAAGAGCAGTAGGCGTGAGTGGGAGATTGCTTACCTTCGACGCAAGAGGGCTGTGCCCTTGTTGTTCCAGCCACCTGCCCCGGGAAGCAAGAGCACTTGACTGTTTGCGACCGTTCTTCAATTCGGTTCTTATTGCAGCAACGATGCACTGCGACGACTTCACACGTCCCTTGCTTGACTTGGTGGTGGCCTAATAATCAGAGAGGTAGAAGTGTTGGGGGGGAGGGGTATTACTGTCATGGTGCCAAAAGAGAATCAACGCGGGGAAAATGTAGCAGTTTACTGTGGTGAGAGTTCGCACAGTCCTACAAGACACTGAGCCACTTCGATTCTCACTGGAGCCCCAGGAGGGGAAGGCACCAAGCGCCCCCTGCAGGACCAGGCACATTACTTGCACTTCACATGTTATATTTAATTCAGATTAGTTCATCATAACAGTGCTTGGTTTTTCTCTCTGCCTCCCTCCATCAATTAGCCAGCCCTTATAAATGCATAGAGAGAATGACAAGTTTACTAGATAGACTAGACAGGCGGATGATATAGACAGAGAGATCTACAAATCCATCTAAGCGTCACTCTCCTGCTTAAATACTTCCACTGGCTTCCTGTCTCTTATCACATCAGATTCAAGCTCCTTGCCTTCATCTGTGAAGCTCTAGATAATGTTGCCTTGCTCTCCTTTCTCCCTACTCATCCTCCATTTCCTCTCACTTTTACTCTCCCCTTCATCTCTTCTCCCCCCACTCATCTTCATGACTCCTGTCAAGTCCCTCACTATGCATGGAAGGATTTCCTTCTCCCTATCTGCCAAGCACCCTCTCTCCCCAACTTCCAACCCCTCCCCAGTACCACTACCGAGGGGGAGGGATAGCTCAGTGGTTTGAGCATTAGCCTGCTAAACCCAGGGTTGTGAGTTTAATCCTTGAGGGGGCCACTTAGGGATCAAAAATCAATACTTGGTCCTGCTGGTGAAGGCAAGGGGCTGGACTTGATGACCTTTCATGGTCCCTTCCAGTTCTAGGAGATAGGTATATCACAGTGTATTTATTTTATTTAAACAATCCCTCTCCCCTTCTCATCATTAATTACACTCTTAATCTCCTGAGCTGTTGACAAGTGCCTTGCCTTGTGTTTGTCTTGTCTCATTTAGATTACAGGGTCTTCAAGGCATTGGATGGGTCTTATCTATGTTTGTAAAGCACCCTGTCCATTACCAATGCCATATAAAAGATTTTTTTAATGAGTTAGCTAGACACAAAGATGAGGCAGAGAATCATAAAGTATTTGCCATCAAAGCAGTTCTGGGGCTTTGTCTGAAAAGAATGCAAAGTACACACATAAGTGTCGGCGGGTGCATACTATCAAAGGCCTGGTTAAATAAAAAGAAAGTGAAACGTAGAAGAATACTGTACAAAATAGTACATCAGATACATCAAAAAAGCTGAGAACTTTACGACGACAAGCCCTGGAGAATTGTTCTGTTCTCCTACTCACAGAGAAGCTCAGGACTGTGGGGGGGGAAAAAGCAGGCACACAAGTCAGTAGCAGTAATGAACTGAAGCATGGACATTTCCTAGCAGCTAATGACCAGCTGGGCCAAGATGAATTAGCTCCCCAATTAACTGCCAAGAAATTCCCTCCCCATTGTCCACTAGTACTCAGTGACAATATGTTTGATTATTAAGTGATCAAGACGTGCCAGCAAATTAAAAAAAAAAACAAAACAATGTCCACAATGGGAAAAATATGCTCTGGTGCATTTTAACTACACCACAAGGCTGCTCCAGGGAACTTGTCATATTAAGACGTTGCCATTCAGTGAACTGCATAAAAGATGAAGTGCCAGGAATTTGTGCTGAGCTTGTTAGGAGGCAAAGGGACAGCATCTCCAGGGACTGCTCTACCCTACAGCATGGTTCTGGCCACAACCATCCTACCCCTGAATCACCCCTTATTGGGGACTGTGTAGGAGAGACACATAGGCACTGACTTTAACAGGACTACCCCTAAGGTAATATTCAAAGTGAGTGATCAGATCAGAATCAGGCCTTTAGTGCCTGTCCCTTATTTCTTATATCAACTGAATCAAAATCACAGATCTGAACACCCCTACATTTAGGGAAAGTGAACCTATAGCCGAACTTTGCAGTTTTGACCCATCTCTAGTTAACACATGAAGACAGCAGTGCACAAAGCAGACATGCATTCTCTATAAACATGCATCAGCAAATATCAGTGGGCTAAATCCTGCTCTGCTCACTCACGCAAAAACATCCCATTGAAGTGAATGGAATTTCTCCACTTGCGTGTGTAAAATGAACAGGATCTAGCCCAGAGTTTGCTAAACAGAAAGCCACCAAAAATCAGCAGAGCTGGGATTATTATAATTAAGCTTCTAAGTAGGTTTTTCACACATGGAGAGTATAAAAAAATTAAACTGTTTTTTTTGTAATTAGATTGGCTTACCAGTGTCCCTTTTGTGTGTGTGTGTTGCTTTCACAAGTATTTCAAACCCAGCTGGAGATGTGTCTGATCTCTGCTGTCATATTGGTATGTAGAACAATCTTAATGGACAGAAAACTAGATATATATAATACCGAAAAAGGAAATTTACTCTTCCATTTGAGCACTCAAAATGTAAAATATATATTTTATTTTTTCCAGAGGGGGGAAAACACACACACACACACAACTGTTTTAAGCAAAATATGCGACAGTAGTAAAATACATAAGGCATTTTATAGAATGAAAAACGTTGAATACAGCATAAAAGTCTCTCTCTTATAGTTACTGTATTAGATTTATTGGCAGGCTGTGTATTTTCATGCAAGTCCCTAATAGTCATATAATAAATAATAATAAATAAAATCCCTGCTTCTAGGACAGTAGATGTTCCATAAGTCAGTATATATAATAAAAAATGAAACTGGCCACGCCACTTTATTCCAAATGATTGTTCTACACAATTTCTCTGTGCGGTAATTTTTAGCCACAATAAACAGAAGCCTGAAGATCTGCAAGATTTTATAAAAGCTTGTTTTTAGTTTAAAAGAGCTTTTATTTATTTATTGTTAAATAGAATCAAACAAAGGACCTGAGCCAATGCCCAATAAAATCAATGTAAAAACTCTCATTGCCTGCAGTAGCAGCAGACCGGATTCAATGACTGAGGTGGTCCCTTCCAGTCTTCTGTTCTATAGGTACGAAGAAATTGATCCTACGCTCATTGAAGTCAATGACAAGACTCCTAATGTCTTTAATTGAGCAAGATCAGGGCCTAGATTGGGCCCAAAAAGATGATACCTTAAAATGGAGCGAGGAAAAAGTCAAGAATTGGTACACATACATTACATAAATGTACATATTTGAATCTGTGATATACTATATATGAAACATCAACTCTTAGCATCTGGTGTCCAGCAATTAATGACTAGGAAAGATACTAACCTGTTATGCTGAGAGATGCACATCCTCACCGATTTGTATATCGTACGGATTGAATATATCCAACAATAAATATGTAGCTGAATGAACATACATTTTAAAGGCCAAATCCTGCCTGTTTTACATGAATAGTCCTGTTAAATCAATGGGACTATTCATCTAATTAAGACTAGCAGGATTCAGCCTTAGGCATGCAGCCTAAAAAATAAGACCTGTTTTGAAATGAGTATGTGTGTGGAGTTTGCAGCCATGACACCATGTCAGCAAAGTGCAGGGTTTAGGCCATGCTGGTGCTCAGTGACAATAGGACACTGGCAGAAAGCAAAACTGAATTTTGTACCTTGGCTTGGTAGCTACTGTCACACTGTCTGGAGTAGCTCACAACTGTGAGTGCCTACCTCAGGGCAGACTGTCAGAAAACAGGGCAGACACCCCAAACGGGTGGTATGTTCTGCAATTAGATTTCATCCAACCAGTACCAAATGTGAATTCCTGGATCATTACACCAGTCTTCCTATGAGTCACAGACAGTCCCCCTGAGACACTCTTGCCACCCAGACAAACTGGACTTTATGATAAAAGCTCACGTAAGCCAAAAACCACAACACATCAGGGTGTTCCCAGTACTAAGAGACCAGTGACTTACCCCAGATCAATCGGTACTCCAGATCTTACACCAAAGACAACGCTGGTACCCAATTCTATAGTAAACTAACTAAAGGTTTATTAGCTAAGAAAATTAAATGAGAATTATTGAGAAGTTAAAGCAGGTAAAATATATATACAGGTGTGTCACACTCTATAATTCCAAAGGGTAGCAGAGATGTAGTAATCTGCCAGTTTCCCAAAAGTCTCTCAGAGCTACCCAGAATAATTCTGGGGATCTCCATCTTCTCGTTCAGTTATTCTGCCCTGTTAGAACCAAACAGTCCAGAGATGCGTCTGACGAAGTGGGTATTCACCCACGAAAGCTTATGCTCCAATACGTCTGTTAGTCTATAAGGTGCCACAGGACTCTTTGTCGCTTT
Source organism: Platysternon megacephalum (assembly GCA_003942145.1). Classification (NCBI taxonomy): domain Eukaryota; kingdom Metazoa; phylum Chordata; order Testudines; family Platysternidae; genus Platysternon; species Platysternon megacephalum. The sequence continues at coordinate 6,239,078 of QXTE01000030.1, read as the reverse complement.
TTACAGATCCAGACTAACATGGCTACCCCTCTGATACTAGTCCAGAGATAAAGGATCTTTCTTTGAATCCAGTCTTATAGCCCCTTCTCACAGAAAACAAGCTGACAGTGTCACTACCTACGTGGGCTTTTCCTTTGATGACAGTGAGTGAGGAATGTATTTAGAGCTTTCGACCTCCGATCATCACACATAATGACCACTTGCTTTCAAATTAGCACTCTTCCATTAAAGTTCTTAATTTGCATTCCACAAGGCTTCTTCCGCATTTGGTGGGTTATTTAGTTACAGGGGTACACACAACGTAAATACTCGCTACGACATTATAACAGGATACAGATAAGTGAAAACAATGCAAGTAACAACCTATTAGTTTTCATGAAGTTTAAACACCAAATACACTCTTATACATTTAACCATTACTTTGATCTATACTAATACACAAGCACATTGACCTGGGGCTTCGGCATGAGCTGGCACCTGGTCGGCCAACATCACAGCTACATTACTATACAATTTTTCATACTTCCAGACTGCTCAAGAAGGTTAGGAAAGACATCCTCAAATTGTCTCTTGGTAAAGGTAGGGTGCTCAGCTTTGAGAGTGCTACTCTTTTCCAGTGGAATAAAAGACCTTCTTGATTGCCCCTTCTCTTCTTAGTGCAGCTCTTAAGTTCATTGGGAGTAAAGCCACTAATCCCATTTAGCAGTGGAAGTTACTGAAAAGCCAGAAGATGTCTGCTATGTGCATCATCTGCATTCACTGCATTGACCTTGTAATGGATTTTCTCCATCCTCATGGTCATGCCTACTTTTGCTCATCCATGCACATCTCTAAAGGTATTTACTCTGATTGCTGAGCACCAGGCAAATTTCTCCTACCTGTAAGGAAATGTCTGTGAACAGGTGCTGAGCGAATTCTGAGTACTCGGTGTTAGCTTGCTGGCTTTCCACACCCCGCTCCTCAGAGCTCAGCAGCCGGGAGCATTGAGTCTTTAGCTTGTGGTGCGGCTTTTAGAGTTAACAAAACCCACAAAACTCACCACCAACTCCAACAGACTATTCTTCTGCCTAGATCTATTGAAACCTATTGCACCCGCCCAAAGGCAGAGAACCCCAAGAAGGAGGAACTTAAGAATGGGGATTCCACTTTTCTGCACATTTTAATTTCCATCTTGCATTGAACAACAAACCTTCCTGTCATGCTTTTAAGGCACAGCTTAGAGCATAAGGACAGAACAGCTCATGAATAGCCTTAAAATATCTTGTAATCAATGCACTCTCGGGAAGTCAACACAATAGAGAAGCGGGGATTAAAGAATTTTAAAAGAGTGAAGATCATAGGAAGTGAACTCTGTGCCAGAAGACATCAGGAAAGCCATTACAGAGTGAACTGCAAAGAGGGGTAGAGGAAGGTGATCTCCAGAGAGTCAGACTCTGAAGAGCAAAGCCCCTATGGGCTCTCTTATAAAAATGCTCCGCGCTCCCAGTTGTTCCCCTATTAAGAGCAGATAGCCAAGAGCTGCAATCCAAATTCTGCCCTTAGTTACATCCTGGCATGCCAACAGGGAAAAGCGCCACGAAGGGATACATTCTGCTGGTAACAGATCAAGAGCAAGGTTCTCCTCAGGGAGTTTCTTTGGCCACCTCCATTCAGAGAGGAAGGCATTCATCCCTGGCAGAGAAGACAAGGGGTGAAATCCTGTGTGACCCTAGTTTCCATCCCCACAGAAACCGGGCACCAATGCAGTCCACCAAAACCCTATTCCTGCCCATAGGATGGGAGGAAAGCATTGTACCCAGAGTATTTACTGAATTAGCCGTCAGGACCAGTCTTAGGGATGGGCGACCTGGGCAACCACCCAGGCCGCTGTGGTCGGGGAGGCGCGTGGGGGTCAGGCCAGGAGTGGGGCCTGGGATCTGGCCAGAACATGGGCGCAGCAGCACAGGGTGGTAGGAAGGCCAGCATGTGGCCGGCATACACAAAAAGAGCGGGGCGCCGCAGTTGTGGACACTCAGTTGTGGACACCCTGGAGCAGGGTGATGAGTCCAGCCCGAGGGACTGTGCGAGAAGCCAATGGGAGGTCCGCAGGCTGGGTTGTGACCAATCTGTAAAAGGACTAAAGCAGAGGGTCTCTATTAATGATCGCCTCTGCATCTACAGCCTAACCGTGTCCAGTTTCACTTGTCAGGGCTATGAAGTTGATGAGAACCAGTGTGAAATTCTCAGGATGCTATTCTCAAAGGAGGACTCTGGACTATGGAGCACCTTGCCACAAGAGATCAGAATGAGCCCAAGTCCAGTTGCTTTCAGGGTAAATATGTAAGATGGGCCTTTTAACAATGACCTGGACACAATGAGCAAAAGACGACCTGGTGCAAAAAATGTCTACTAGGCAATAGTGGCCATTCCAGACAGCAAGGAGCTACGTCTGTTATTCCTTGTTCTTGTGCTCCTTAAATACATAGCTGCTGCCCAGCTATTCTACTATGATTATTGGTGCCCTAAAATTGTCTACAGTACAAAGCAAGCAAGCAAAGATGTGGTGCACTCCTAATTTATAAAACTGATTTCAATGCCTAAGGACTTCTGAGTCCCAAAGCATTCATGCTGTTAACCCTTTTGCCTTGAGCTGCTAGTCAAAAGTTTGGGGTCACGCAGGTTGTTTCCACTATGAAGAGAAATTGATGATAGAACCAGGTATTTTCTTTGATACAGTCTTATTTATTTACAACAATTGTGTATAAATTTCCCTGAACACAGTAGAAATCAAATAGCAGGAGACACTTCCTTTACTCACTGTTCCATACCTGCCTTTCCAGCCAGCTCCCCATGTCCCAAACCTTCCTATTTTAGCCTTCTCTCAGGGTCACATTACCCAGTGCTCCTGTTACTGTCTGCTTAGCTTTCTGGCCACTCTCTCTATTCTCTATCTGGGGCACATATTCAGTTTCCTGTAGGCTGTAATACTTTGGGTTGTTGGGTTTAGAGTGCGGGTGCTCGGTGGTGTTTGGTGGCCAGATAGATGATCTGGTGGTCCCTTCTGGCCTTAAACTGTATGACTTCCACTGCCTCTTCTCTCACACAGAAACAGCTCCACCAAACCAAACCCCTGCATTTGAAACCCCTTGAACCCCCTAGTTCAGCTTCTTCTTAAGCCTTCCACGTGCCTGGGTTTTATATGCTACTGTTATTGTTTCAGCCAGTTCATTACATTTATCTTGAATGAAAGGTGGCAGCCCATAACACCAAGATTTAACCCAAACCACGATGTGAATAAGACACAAAACGTTAAAGCCTTCATTCCCTCAAATACATTTGCACTCCCTGGGTCATGCAGGATAAATGATACAAGCACATGCGAAGAACAACAAGCCAGCATTGCAAAATTCCAGCTGGAGAATGAATGTTCATTTTGGGCTAGAAGTGATGAGCTGAGGCAACAACCCCCTTCAAACAAGCAACTTGTTTGTGTGGAATCCTAAGGGTACAATAAATCTAGAAATGTATTGGAAAGCCAGGCGTGCGCTCTCAAACCCTCATAACGAGAGACCCGAGAAGTTAACCAAATCAAAAGCACAACCTCTCAGATGTGCAGGCGAGTGGACGTGCTGACAAAGCTGGAGTGAATCATGTAGTACAGTGAATTCTTTGGCTGGTGTCAGAGGGCACATCCATATGGAGATTAAAGTCCCCTAGAATAAGTAGTGTAGGTGACCTTAGATCAGACATGAGCTCCAAGACTTCACCAAGGAACAAAGTATTAAATCTGAGTGGTCGATAAATCAAAACAGCTGTGACAGAAGTAGGTGTTGCAAATGGGAAAAAAAAAGTTGCTGCACAAAAAAGGACAGTGGTTGGAGAGTGACCTGGAAGCAAATGAAGAATTGGAAGATGAACCACCTCTGCATGCTTTGGTGCTGAGCTAAAGTTAATGAATACGGATTTCCCTCACCGAGGTATCGGTAATCAGTCTGGCCCAAACGTGTGTCATTTGTATCAATGGAATCTAAGATCATAAAGTGTCTTGCACCTCATCGTACATGGGTGCTAATTGTTTCTTGTCTGGAGCTTGACATCATAATCCAATTCTGTGAACATGTGGTTCTGAAAGAATGCAGGGAAAGGATTGCATTTTCCAGCCTTTCTTGTAGCAAGTAAGCTGTATTCTTCTCTACACGGCATGAATATTCCCCCATGTCCCATTAACATTCACTCTCACTAGCATATATATAGGCAGTCCTCTTCCTGTTATTTGTCCCTTCTTTCACACTTTTATCATGAGTGAAGGGGAGAGGGTATGTGACTAGCTCCCTGGAGGGCTCTTCAGCCCTTGGGGTAAGGCACACACTTTGATGAAAGTGGCTACGTACTATACACAGAACACAGTATATAGGTCCTGATTTAGTCAGTTACTTAAACAGAGGCCTAACTTTAAGTACACGAGTAGTCTCATTGGATTCAGTGCTTAAGTACCATGATGGATCCGGTCTATAATCCCTTAATTCACCTGTTAGTGAAAACAAATGCTAGGATGACAATATTAATATAATTAAGTAGACGATGCTGCTAATGTACAGATACAAGCAATATCCTGCTAGAGCAGGAAAGCAGTCCCTTCATATAAAAGCACAGATCCTGTTCCTTGGGTCTGGTTCACTACCAAATTACTCCACGTTTATGCCAGTGTAACATCATTGAAATCAAACATAGAACTGCAGTCAGGCAGATGGAAAGGCTTAGAAATACATTTGCTCTTTTCCATCATCAAATAGATTTCCCGTATTTTTCTATCGTAGTCTCACCCATCCCCACCGGTCAGCCTCAGAGACATCCTTGACTTTTGTTTTGTTCTTGTAATGGTCTCAGAGTGTCCTGGGAATTTTGTATCATTCAAAGATATAGTAGAGAATTCTTTTAAAATATGCTTATATATATAATTATGCGAGCTTTCCCCTTTTTTGATGTAGTATTCATAATTTATTTCTATACATAACTGCTCATCCATTTCCAAGTCAGATCATATATAGTAGCTGAGCATTACCTTATTCATAATCACGTGTCTCTTGCACACCGGTTATTTTCTTTGTGAAACACATGGCTCTCTGCAACTCAAAAAGGAAATGAAGTTCTTTTAACCAAACACATTTTGAGGATCAAGCCTTTTGGATACCCCATCACTTGGGATATCAAATGGCCAGTTTGGGCCTAATTGCATTCAACAATTAATCTAGTTAATTCAAACTGTATCATCCTCCAGGCGAAATGAATGATGTGAGCTTGGAGACTGTGAAACAGCAATTTTTAGCTCAGAAGTTATTGCTTTAGCTACCTGTAGATTAAGTAAGTGTCATGTGCTAGAAAACAGAACACGTTTGGAAAGAAACATTTCCTTAATTTTAAATGAAAATCAGCTCTGTAGCCTCCAAATACAAGGGGTGAAACTCAGAGAGCCAGCACAAGGCATATGAGCTAATTAAATCCCCCTTAAGGACTCAAAATAGTATTTAAATGGAATTTAAGCAGTGCAAAGACCCTGTGCTGGTCCTTTATACAAGGGTGTATTTCACCTATTAAATAAAATCAGTTTGCCAAATTCAGACACAGTCCTATTAACTGGGAGATCCGCTACAGAAAAGTAGATAAATAATTACTCACTATTTAGCCATCATTTGAGATTCTGCTCATGAAAGATCTAAGAGCGATGTTTGTCTTTAAAAGGTGGGGTTGTATAAAGGTTTTTCCTTTTCCCGTTTCTCCTTTTATTCTTATTTTGAAAGAACAGCTTCAACAATAATTCCCTCTCGCTGTTAATTGGGTTTGTGTTCATTACAAATCATGTGACAATATGTGATGCCACTAACAAAACTAGTTCCTGGAAAAGCAAGAGCCAGTGGAGGGTGAATGAAAATGATACATTTGGCAGGGAAATGTGAAATGACATTTTAAAATGACAGGCACATATTAAAATATAAGGTGACTGGAATGTCAAGAGATGTTACAAGAAATCAGATTGGCTAACGTACTGGGCAGTGGGCCACCAACTAATTCTCAGCTGGTCATTAATCTCTGGGAAAGACCCTATGCCTTGATCATTGTTGCTTAATGATGTTCAGAGTTTGCCTCGTTTTATAACGAGCTTTATATGGCTGTCATGGTTGTCGTGGGTGTATTTTGATGAAATAGACAAGCAGGGTATTGGAATAGTCCAAGTTTAAGATTCAATTGCCAGCTAAGCAATAATAGGTCATGAAACTAAACAGCGCAAACACATTTTTAATTCTGAGTGGCATGAGAACATTTTAAAAGGTTTTATCATCTACCAGTGCTTCCATTTTGGTTATACAACTATTTGGACTTGGGATATTTTAGCAATTAAATTTTTTTAGTGCAAAGCATGAGTGAAATTTCAAGCACACTGAAGAAAAAGACATTTTTTATTGCCGCTTTTTATTTTTAACCCCTCCCCCCACTGCATTTGCATACTATTTTATGCCACTCTGCAACTGTGAAACAGAGAGAGCCATATAAAAATAATCCCTCAAGGAGCTGCAGAGCTCTTGATCCTCTCAACCTGCCTGTTTAAATAAAGGTGTAATTCTTGAAAATTTCAATGCTTCAGTTCAGTTTCAGCCCAAAGTCTGAGAGGTTGCTCAGAAGAGGAAGAATGATGTTGTAGCCCAAGCACTGGACTCAGGAGATCTAGGTTTAATACCTGGCTGTGTGTGTATGTACATGAGCCCTGATCTCAGTTGGAGCCTCTGTGTTCGGTGAGAGAGGTGCACACTCAGGTTTATTAAGTCCACCCTTTATTTTAAGCAAGAGCATTCCTGGAGATTATAATCACTATTAAAGTAAGAAATGACAGACGTACAGAAAAAAGAAATTTACTATTCTCCTGCGGAGCACACAGGTCGTGATAGATTTATTCTAGGATGTTCCAACAGCCCTTACAATCTCTCTCTCATATTTATACACATCCAATTACATAGTTATTAGTTCCTCTTCCAATCACCATTGAATATCATGAATATTAAGTATCTTATGTAACTCATACAATATGCATGAGTCAACTTTCTGTTTTTGCTGTCCATGCTATTTTCATGCTGTTATTCTCTTTTCTGATTGGTTTACCACTATCGATTATGCATATTTGTGCAAGTTTGGCCAGGTCATTTTGACCAGTTTCTCTGCAGAGGGACTTTTTGAAAATGTCCAGTCCTTTTCCACTTGCCTTCCCCCCACCCCCCAGTTACTTCAGGCAGAACATTTTATAGAGCTGTTAAGCACGCCCTGTTTTAAAAACATCACCCTTATTCCACATAGCAACTTATAAACACAACAACATCCAGGCCAAACAGAAGTTAGGCCAATAGTCAGCCTGTCAGCACATGTCCAAACTTATGCATTAGAAATGACCCTTAAAACAATTCCAAATATAGGTACTATTGTAATATAAATAATTAATGGCTCTATATTCCCCTTATTCGTCGGCGATCCCTCGAGGTTGAGGATGATCTTTCACAGGTTTTATTTTTCATGGGTCCTTTGGTGACTGAGGAGTCTGATCCTTGAGCCACAGGCTCGTTGACAGACATTGCAGGTGGTGTTGGAAGACAGGATTGGGCCCCGATTGCTGCCTGACAGTTGTCTTTCCTTTCTTTTCTGGCGTTTTCTTTTCCTGGTCGCAGAAAAACGCCAGATTCCCCCTATTATTCCCTTACTGTTAACCAGAGTTCTGCATGGATTAGACCAATAACTGCATTTTTATTTTCCGCTGCAAAAACCTGCCATCACTAACGACACTGCACATTGTAGCCTAATTTGGTTGTTTTCTCATTTGGCAAGTCGCAGTAATGAATATTTCTTGAAGCTATATTTATGTATCAGATATTTTCCCAGGCTGATAATATGACAGGTTAATACAACTTTCTATGAAGAAGGCACCATTTAAAATTACATATATGCGTGTGTGCGCGCGTGTAATTCTTGTGGTCAGATGTCAGTAGTTACTTATAGATCCCACTCGGAACACAAGAGACTTTGCCAGAACGTTGATAGGTCAAAATTCTAAGCCACCTGAGCTCTCTAACTCTCAGGTCCTGCACCAAGAACACTTCAGTCAGACCTCAGCATTGGGGCCTTCAAGTTCAACCTCCTAATTGAGACAGACCATGTCCAACAATGAGTCATTCACATTCTCATGCGCACTTGCTCTCTGGCCCAGTGACTATTCCACTGTGGATAAAATACTACAATGGTCATTGAACCAGAGAAAGGGAGAACGGGAATGCCTAGTGCTTAGGATGCCTACCTAGGAGATAGGAGACCCCAGGTCCAGTCCCCCTGTTCCAACAACCCTTTCATTATTTATCCAGAGTGCAACAGGTTCAACGGGGGAGGCTAAGGGGGCCTCACATCAGAATATCCCATAGTTGAGAGGTCAGAGCACTTTCCTGAGAGTAGTAAACCCCTCTTCAAATCCTTTCTCCCCCTCCAGCAGAGAAGGGGGAATTGAACCGGGGTCTCCCACATCACAGATGAGTGCTCTACCCACTGAGCTAGAAGTAAGACCTTCTCCTTACCCTCCTCTTTTGTGTGGAGTAAGGCAGGTGCCTAGTTCCCTCTCTCAAAAGCCAGCTTAGGCTCCGAAGCCTCCTGACTTGAGGCAGCAGGTTTTTGTTTGTGGATCACTAAGCTGACAGAGGCGCCTATCTCAGAGAGAGGCAGGGCTTAGCACACACCCCTCTAGGCAGCATCTCCCATGGGCTAGCATGCTAGGTGGCTTCTCACCTAAGCTAGCTGTTGTGGATTGCATCCTTAGCTGCCTGTCTCCCCCGCCCTGCCCCCCATTCATTGCACAGGGCGCCTGGGCACCTAACGCAGCCTTGGGGATCGCAAAATTGTTCCTGTGATTTTCTAGGAGCCTGAGCAATAGACACTCAGCACTGCAATGCTTCCATCCCTTTGTGGATCCCACCCTAACTACCTAGTCACCAGGGCACCTCCATAATCCATGCAACAGGAAAAGACTGTGGAAAGCTTCACTACCCTGTGCCTTATGCCTGTGCTGGAGAGAGCACTTTTGGGGGAAGCCAGTATGGCATTTCACTGGCTATTCAACCCTTATTCTCTTCATTAAAAGCACTGCCAAGGCAGACAACACTTGCAAATTGTGATATTTAGGAGGGATATTTTCCCCCCATAATGTGGAAATCCACTCGTTGTGAACTGAGCTGAGGCAGCCAAATTCATTTCAGAAGCCAAACAGCTGTGATTACTTCTACCTACATTTGTAACAGGAAGCAATGACAGTACAACAGTAGCCAGCAGCTCAGTTGTTACCACAGCGATAGCAGCTACAGGTGCAGTGGCTAAGACAAAATTTTTGAATGTCCAGATTTTGGTCTCCATTGAAATGCAATGGAGTAGGAAAGTTTTCTAGAGGGAGTGTGAAAAACAGGGAATGATCTGCTGAAGAAAACACAGCCAGCACCGTCTAAGCAGAAAATACTCGGCATACGGGGGCAGAGGCAGAAAAATTGCAAGGAAATGGCATTTTCAAAGCACATCGGTGAGCTTCTCAGCTCTGAAGAACTTTTATTTTCCAAGAAAACAATGGGCTTCCTCACTAGGTGAATGTTCCCCAAACCCTAATGAGACTATCAGCAAGTGCAGAAATGAATTAGAATAGTCATTAAGGAGGCAAAGCATAAAAAATGAGCCACAGGAAAGGTCAGAGCAATGAGGGCGAACGAAGAGGAGCATGTGCTTTGTCACAGTCGCTGCAGATGTGAGGGAAACAACTAGGGGAGAGAAGCAGATGTCACTTCTAAAGCAGTTGCACATCCAACGGCTGCTTTCAAGGAGAACGTAGCAGCCACAGGTGGCGTGAGAGGGCACACCATTAACTTCTGCAGTGCTGCTCACACTCCCCCAAGAGCCATTGACTTTAACAGCCATGCCCTGCCATCTCCCCTTTTTGAATAAGATTAAAGGTGACCTCGTTCAGTGGTCATTAGTTCCACTATCTTTCGACAAAGATGTTCCTCTAATTAGAATGGTCATTTTCCATTGTAATTTGTGCACATTACAAAAAAAAAAAAAAAAAAAAAGCAGCTCTCGAAATGTTCCCTTTGGTCATATTCTCAAAAGATGAACTAAACTGCTCCAGTTTTGTTTTCCTTTGGTTTTAATCCCTGTTGCTTGTGTCTCATTAAGAAATATCAAGTTCTTGTTAACGTGGTTAGGACACTTCTTCCTGATCTTAAACTGGGTATCACCTTATTTGCAAGTCAAGTGATACTAATTTTAACCAAGTTCTTAGATCCATAGGCATCTTCAGAATGTACCAGGCCCTCTGGTACTTTATCCAGTTCAATGCACCAAAGGATAGAGTTTGGATTAAGTGAGTAGATGAGGGGGTAGTGATCATGGGATATGGAGTCCTTCATTTTCACTGCTGCAGCAGGGTCGACGTGGGAAGCGAGCAAAAGGCCCTGCTCCTGACAGATGTGCCGCAGTGTAATAGATGGCAGAACACAAGGGGTCTCTGCAAGACATCTGGTTTGCAGATGCTTGAGACCTGCATGAAGTGCAGTTTAATTGCTGCTGAATCATGACAGCAGGTGCAATCAGGGTCAACTTTGTTAACTATTTCATCGCTGATCAAAATCTGCAAGAAAGATGGAGGTTCATATTGTGAAGATCTACACACACTGCTCTGAATGAGGCTTGTTTTGGCATCTCGAGTGGGCAAGGTGGTGTTTATAGGGGAGGCTTCCCCAAGAGTACCATTCCTCCTCCTGCATCCATTTAACCCCTTCCTTCTCCAGAGCCTCACGCTGCTACAGAGTGGTGGGGCACTTCCACCACTCGATGTCTCTAGCAGCCTCTACTTAATGGACCTTCCCCCATGAATAGCTTCACTTCCTTCCCCTACCGCCAGTCATCACCTTTCCAAGCAGCGGTAGCAGCAGCAGCCACAGAAAAGTAACACTGATTCTAGACAGTTCTCGCCAGCTGCCCTCAAGGTTCTGAACAGCAGCAGTGAAACTGTCCAGAATCTTGTTAATTTCATACTGCTGCTTGCCAAAATTATGAGCAGCAGAAGCACTGTGTCCTGTACAGGTCAGAGGGTAGTTCCTAGTTTATCTGCACTCATCCCAGAACCTCCCAGAAGAGACTGCCAAAAAGAAAGCCCCTGTGATGGTGACTTTTCCAATGGGGCTATCTATTCACTAACAGTACAGAGACCTTCAGCTCATTTCACACCAAACACCTGTCAGAAGGCACTCGCAGTCCCTCCAATCAGAGCTGGATTAGAAAGAGTGACCTTGAGGTGAAAGGCTCTGTATCTCATTACTAATGCCCTAAGCCATCCAGTCCCCTTGCAACTGCATTTGTGATTATATAAACGCTCCTCTGAGCACAGGAAATTAGAAGACTTGCTGTTGGGGGAAATTAGTTTAATTTTTGGAGTACACACTACTAGTCACTGGAGATTAAATAATGGAATTGACACACAGTGGGAGATATTGTACCATCGATTTTTAAGCAGTACTCTCCACTGTGACCAAATTAATGGCACTTATGGCCCAATATTATTTAACACATGTGAATAGAGACTTCAAGGAAATAACACAGATATCTATAATGCCAAACTGTATTTTAAAAAAATCCCAGCACTTTAATATCACTGTGTAAAAAATATCTAATAGCTTATTAAATAAGAACCTCAATTGCTATTAAGCAACTGGCAAAACATTCAGCATAAAACTGCTGACAAAGTAATGGCTTTGCAAAAGTGTTTTATCTGATTTGTCATCTTATATATGATATATGGCCTCAAAACTTCCCACTGACATATTGTTAGCCCACTCATTTATAGTAGATATAAAGTGGAAGAAAATTTTGAGGTAGGTTTCCGTATTCTTGCTTCTAAAAGCATAAATATTACAACATAGAAGTCAAAGTAAAATTTCCCCCTTCGTGGTTCCCCCCACCCCCGAGGGGGGGGGATGAATTGAGAGAGAAGAACAGGGTGAAAGATTCTGACACAGATACAAACCAATCATTGGATTTAAAACAATAAAATACAGTGCAGGATATACAATGTTGTGAGTCCTTTGTTGTGATGAGGCTCTGTTTATGATGAACGTTTTTCTTCATTCTGAGATCAGTGGCAGATCAGTCGGTGGCTTGGGGTTATCATAAATATGTAAGGGCTGGCAGTGGCCTTTGTTGAAAAGCATTCACAAGACAGCTGCGTTCCACAACAGTAGCACAGAAATGGTTGATTTCTAAGCAGTTTTTTCACCGCATAGAAAGTGTCCCAAACATACTGTATTTTGAGAATCTAGAAAATAATGATCTACGTTTAAGCTCAACCACCTGGAACGACATAACAGGCTCGGTTTAAAAAGGCTACATATTGATGCATTTAGGGCTCAATTGGTGAAGTGCTGAACATACACAGAGCTCCCATTGGCTTAAAGTGTAGGTTTAAGATCCTCAGCACCTTATAGAATTGGGCCTTTGGGCATGGCCTATAAAAATGAAGTCTGCCTATGTACTTCACTTCAATTATTTTGTTTACACTAAGAAGAATTAAAATTACTACCTCCCTGAGAATGGGTCAGAATCCAAACCTGTCCCCAGCAGTTACAAATTCTTGTCCTGGGATATCTAGCTATGGTCAGCTATATAGAATCATTGTAGCTTCATCCATTGCACCCCTGCTTGTCAGTTTTAATGCTAATACATTCGAGGAGTGAGAACATAAAAAATGGCAGTGTCGCGAAACGCAATGACAATGATAATCCACTAAATAATCCACTCATTGGGGGACCTACATCCACTGGGCCAGATCCTGGGCCCCAGCCCCCTCCCTTTGCACTGATGGATGGTGCAAGGGAGCAGAAAACAGACAAGTCCCCAACTAAGCCAGCGTTACTAGCTACGGTGGTGTACTTCATGCACCATGCAGCACAGGAGGCACGGCCAGACGACAGAGTGCTCTGGTGGTCCTCAGCTGGCAGACGGCCCCTTTTGGGGCCATGGCTAGCCAATATAATTTAGAGCAGCCCATAGGCCTGGCTTCTGAACTGGCCCTGAAATCAAGGACCTGGGGATCTGGCACACTATTTAGTGCACACTTAGCTAAACCCCAGGGAGGAGGTTATTTGTTAGCTCAAATACCAATCATGAAAATCTCAGGCTAAGCTTTCTCCCTAAGCTTGGCTGTTCCTAGGGTTTCGCTGCAGAGACTTCTCTAGTTCCCTTTAACCCAACAGCCACTCCCATCTCCTTTATTTCCAGGGCAGAGTTAAGAAGCCCCATCCGGTGCAATGATTCAGTGAGATTCAATCGCATTTCCTTGCTGGATTCCAGCATTCCCCACAGAGAACGTTGGTGGGCTGGGGGGGGAGCCATTTGAACTCATATCAGTGCCCCCACTATTTTGGGGGGAGGGGAGGTTAGATCCTGGGCTGCTTGTAGATGCCCAGATCCTGGGCTGCTTGTAGATGTAGTTGCTGTAGCAAAAAGCACTTTTTCCATTTGTGTCTGGCAAGACGTGTGTGGGCCGCTCTCTCCAACGTGAACCTTGCCACAAGTATTCACTCCTTTGTCACCTCAAGATCAGATTGCCCGAATGAGCTCTACATGGGGCTATGCCTGGGGATGGAATGCTACAGCTGCTTACTCAGGAGTTACACATTGGGAGCATGTTAAACCCTCGGTAATCTGCACTGGCTTCCCACACGTTTCCAGGTGGAACTCAAGATGCTGGGTCTAACCAATACATCCTTACATGGTTTGGAACCTGGTTACCCAAGAGGCATTTCTCTCCCTGCGATATACTGCGCAGCCTGAGATCAGCAGAGGCACTTGTGCGGGAGCCTCCTCTGTACAAACGAGAGGAAGCTCTGGGCGGAGTATTCTCCGAAAAGGGTCCTTGGTTCCTAGATTCCTAGAATTTCAGGCCAGAAGGGGCCATTAGAGTCATCTAGTCTGACCTCCTGCATAACAGAACCACACCCAGTAATTTTTGCATCAAGCCCATAACGTCTATTTCAACTCCGCCAGGTGTCTTAGAAAGACAACCAGTCTTGATTTAAAGACTTCAAGAGATGGAGAATCCACCCACAGCCCCTTGGCAAGTTATTCCAATGGTCAGTTACCCTCACGGTTGAACAACTGAGACTTCTTTCTAATCTAAGTTTGTCCAGCCTCAGCTTCCAAACACTGGATCTCATTAGGCCCTTTTTCTGCTAGATTAGTGAGGCTTCTAGCAACAGAAATACCTTACCCATGTAAGTACTTGTAGACCATGATCAAGTCACCTCTTAACTTTCACTTGGATAAACTAAATTGAGCTTCTTTAGTCTCTCACGACAAGGCAGGTTTTCCAGACCTTGAATCATTCTTGTAGCTCTTTTCTGACCCGGTTTTGGAATTCCCTCCCTGCCTTACTCCAGATTTCTTAGACTTTGTAGCTGCCCAGAAGGTTATGTTTCCCCGCCTCTTCTCTAAGGTGGCTGAGAAGGGTCTGGGTTGAGGTGGATTTATTTATGGGAAGCCTTTTGTTTATGTTCATGTGATTTTTTTTTCTTTTAATTTATGGAAGGGACACCAACAGGGGTATTTCACAAAACTGAATGAATACATAAAACAAACAACAAAGTGGGTCAAAAAGAAAAAACCCAGCAACCCTCCTACTGGGAGCCACCGCAGTCTGCAATATGTATTCATTAAATTTTGCTAACTACAAGACACTGAATCAGAGATGCTATTCAGCAGCAAATTTGACAGCTACTTTCAATGTACTAGAAAAAATAGTGTCATTTATCCCCTGCAGGAAGACTTTTTGTATTCTGCAATTAAAAAGTACACAGTCTCTGTAAAGCACGAGTTGGGGTTGTTTTTTTTTAATTATTTAAAATCATTGAAATTTCTCATCAGGAACGCTTTGTAATATAGAGCTAGAAAAGATATGGAAATTAGGTAAAGGAGACTGAAATTGATAATTTTTTAAACACTCAACAGTTGCAACCAGAGGTAGGTCTTTTCTTTAAATAAACTTTTAAAGTGCTTGTCAAGTCAAAGCAGCAATTCTGCCCAAAAGCAAAACAAAATAAAAAAAATTGTTAGTCTCTAAGGTGCCACAAGTACTCCTCGTTGTTTTTAAGAGATATAACTGCTAATCTAAACCATGTAAAGCATGAGGGCACTTTGGTGAAACACCAGAACATATCTGCCCTTGAATTATCTTGTCAAAAGTGGGACTGTCTTCTTTTACAGGATTTCCTCACTCTTCCTTGATAATAGTAGCAACCATGATGTTGTAACCGATCATGATTCATAGCTTGAAGAACAGGTAAGGTCCAGAATAAGGATACATGGCAATATACTAGAATGAATATATNGTCTGGGGATTGGTCCTGCTTTGAGCAGCGGGTTGGACTAGATGATCTCCTGAGGTCCCTTTCAACCCTGATATTCTATGATTCATAGCTTGAAGAACAGATAAGGTCCAGAATAAGGATACATGGCAATATACTAGAATGAATATAACCCATGTCATAGATTCAACAGGCTAGCAGTCCAACACCTTACTTAAGAGCATATAAAGGGTCATTTGAGGCGGGGCAGACCATTGGCTTGTTTATGTTTCAAGGGAGGCAGACACTCAATTAGCTTAACATTAGAAACAGAAAATATCTTTGCTCATAAGGTTCTCTGTACAGCTCCACAAAATACATTCACCTTGCCCTAACTGACTTCTCGACAGAGAATCCAAACAAAGGAAACGCATCTCAACCTCAGTTTGAGGCTATGGAACAGCAAGAAGAGTTTGATGAGGCACCAGTACCAGGAAAAATGAGTATTTTACAGTAACTGGCAGAAGAGACATTGCCTTAACTTCACTTGGTAAGAAGCCAGGAGACCAGATACAATTTGGTTTGTGTCCTGCCTTGCCCCTTCACCAGCACTGAGCAGAGACAAGCAATTGTCATACGCCGTTGGGCTCGGTATGATAATTTATTTTGTTGTTTATCTAGAGCTCTTTGCCTTGCCCATAATTCACTGCAATCAAGACACAAGATCACTGCTGCAATTTTAATCCATTAAGCTACCTTGTGCCCAGTTATACAGCAATACTTAAACAACTCTGTTTAGTATAAAGAAAAAATCTTCCCCTCTTCCCTCGCAAGAAGAGCTTCACCTCTCAGGGCCGAGTCTAAGCTCTCTGAAGTCAGTGGTAAAACTTCCAGTGATGTCACTAGTGCAGGGTAATGCCTTAACTTTTAAAAATGTAACATTCTGAATTATTTGATGCACATATTTAGTTCACAAGCACTAAGCGCTTGTCACTCATAACTACCATTCAACAGTGAATACATATAATTACTGTCCAATTAGCTAATTTCATTCTGACTGCTTTGGAAACGAGCAGAAAGATATCGACCGCTTCAGACCATGGTCAGCAACTGACACGTATTTTGCTTCTATCTGAAGGAATTGCTGTCAAATCAATCACCTAAAAAAGGTATCGGAGAGGTTTTTACAGTAACTCAGGGATAAAGACTGGCTAACAGAAAGCTTTCTGTGAGTATTAGTTCTTGCTGTACTATCAAGATCTATGGTAACAAAATGAAAAATATTGGACTGCCTTCCTTTATGGCAGGTATTGACAAATTTGGAAAGCTACTTATTTATATGTGGCCAGTATTTTAAGGGATAAAAAAAGCCATTTGAGAATATCAATCGCCAAAAACAGAGGCAAATCTTGACTTTTTCAGCAATATTCACTAAATATTTAATAAGGCATCCTGGAGCTCAGAAAGGTTTAAGACAATATGTTAGGGTATTGAACTAACAAGCTCCTCCAGTAACCCTCTAAATACATATAGTTAAACACTACCTCGTTTATTTTAATTATTTAACACCGAGACTGAAGGAGGTTAATATGACCCAGTGGACTTGTTCATGTTGAAAACTAACGCCGCCTCTTACTCAGCTATCTGCATACTGCATCATACCATCGTGTTACAAGGGAGAGATACTGAATAAGAATGTACAGCAGTTTGCTAACATCCTAATGGTAGTGTTTACACCCACTCTGCATTAATGTAAATGACTACACAAGGTACTGGCTTGACCCGGGAAAGCACTTAAGCACATGCTTAACTTTAAGCAGGTAATTGTCATGCTCAGTGATCACTCAGTCCCAGATCCTCAAACATATGAATTAAGAGTGTGCTTAACTGCTTTCCTGGATCTGGATCAGGGCCTTCATCTTCAAAACGTGGGTTTTCCCTTTTGTCCACCTATGAGCTGACAAATCATTAGTGCGGGCCCTTGGCCATTCTCTGCTACTAAGCCAGTCTATCCTTCCTTTTTGTCTTCAGCCTCTTCCTCTGGTTAGGATGGCAGGACACGTGACTTCCGTTAATGAAGCCTGTAGCTGCCACCCCCAAAACTAGTGCAAAAATAAACCCAGTTAATAAAACACATCGGACTCAAAGCAAAGCACAAAATTAAAAGGGAAAACCTTCCTAAGTCCATCTACGGTATGGCTGACAAAGGATGACATCCAAAATATTAAGTAAGAAAGAAAGAAAATCATTGTAAAAGAATCATCGCAGAACTAGACCCACAAGGGGAGGAAAGAAATCTAGCAGCATAACCTAAAATCCCTCCTGAAATATCAATTATATTAATCATAGTTTCAGATAATGCCAGCTGAGCCCGGTGTGTCCACTTGAACATCTTTCTTCCTTAACAATATTATACCAACTGCTGAGTCTTCAACTGAGAAGGAAGGGTTTGATATTCATTTTAACTGATCGTTAATGAAATCTTGTTCAGTGATACAGCAACCACCTTGCATTCTTTTTCATTTGTCATACTATACAGCCTGCAGGCATGGTGAAGAAGCGCTCTGCAAAACCAATGCTTACGTTGAGTTCCACTGGCCTGTTGCTCTGTAGATGCAGAACAAAACTCAAGCCACACAAATGCTGGCGTGTGCCAAGGAAAAGTACAGCTTACCTCTGGCCCAACTGAAACAGGGAGAAACAGCCAGGATTTTCATTTTAAGTTCTGCAATCTTGTACTTATTCCACAAACAGCTGTTGTTTTAAAAACTAAGGGCAAACATATCAGAGTGGCAATCCCACTGTTTCCTATGCAGTCCTGTGACTTACGATAGATCAGGGGTCGGCAACCTTTCAGAAGTGGTGTGCCAAGTCTTCATTTAGTCACTCTAATTTAAGGTTTCGCGTGCCGGTAATACATTTGAACGTTTTTAGAAGGCCTCTTTCTCTAAGTCTTTAATATATAGCTAAACTATTGTTGTATGTAATAATAATAATAATAATAATAAAATAATAATTGGAGCTATACCAATCTCCTAGAACTGGAAGGGACCTCGAAAGGTCATTGAGTCCAGCCCCCTGCCTTCACTAGCAGGACCAATTTTTGCCCCAGATCCCTAAGTGGCCCCCTCAAGGATTGAACTCACAACGCTGGGTTTAGCAGGCCAATGCTCAAACCACTGAGCTATCCCTCCCCCCCAAATGTAAAGTAAATAAGGTTTTTAAAATGTTTAAGAAGCTTCATTTAAAATTAAATTAAAATGCAGAGCCCCCCGGACCGGTGGCCAGGACCCGGGCAGTGTGAGTGCCACTGAAAATCAGCTCGCATGCCGCCTTCGGCACCCGTGCCATAGGTTGCCTACCCCTGCGATAGGTCTACACTTGGAGCTGGGGGCGTGCTCCCCAGCTCCAGGAGACGTACTTGCACTACTTCTCATTGAGCTAGCATGCTCAAAATAGTAGCGTCGTCCAGGCAGGGCTTGGGCTAGCCGCCCACATAAGTACGCCCAGGGTCCGGACAGGTTTGTACTCAGGGCAGCTAACCCTGCCCAGCGCTTGTTGCTACCCGTGCTACTGCAGCTACACTACTATTTTTTAGCATGTTTAGCGTGAGTATGTCCCTTTGAGCTGGGAATCAAACCCCCTGCTCCAAATGTTGACATACCCTCAGGGGTTCCATTGGCAAAACAATACCTCATAGTCGGGTGCTTTCACGCTGTAAAACATTTGGTGCAATAACTTTATTTGTTCACAATGTAACCAATAATGGAGATTTCACACGTGACTTTCACAGGAACCAAGAATTTCTCATGGCAGATGAAAGATCAATAAATCAATCTGGATCGATGCACCTTTGTGCATTCCTTCAAAATACTATGGGCCATATTCTCAGCCAAAGGAGCTCTGCTGATTCACACCAGCTGAGGATCTGGCCCTAAAACTTTAATTCTGTTTATTTCAGCTTCTCTAAGGCCTGGTCCACACTAGGGGTGGGGATCGATCTAAGATACGCAACTTCAGCTACGAGAATAGCGTAGCTGAAGTCGACATAACTTAGATCGAATTAAAATTACTTACTTCGCGTCCTCGCGGCGCTGGATCGACGGCCGCGGCTCACCCGTCGACTTTGCTTCCGCCTTTCGTACTTCTGGAGTTCAGCAGCCGACGGGAGAGCGATCGGGGATCGATCTATCGCATCTACACTACACGCGATAAATCGATCCCCGATAATTCGATCGCTACCCGCCGATCCGGCGGGTAGTGTAGACGTAGCCTAGGATGTAATGTGTTAGGTGTGTGTTGTGGAAAGATTCTTTTTACAACCTGAAAACCAGGCAGCAGGAGACTGGATGGCTCCAGGAACTGGCAATGGGACCTAGAACCTTTCACCGGACTCAAATGTGGCCCAGGTCAGTAGCAATCAAAAAATTAATATCTAATGGATCTTCTGGCCCTTTGTGAAATCGGTCTCAATCCAGTTTCCAGGTGCAATGGACACAGAGTGAATACCGAGAGGCCAAGGGTAGAATGGGCATGGAGATCACACTGCCAACTCACTGCTAGAGGCAGCCCACCAGCTTAGAATTAAGATACATTGGCAAGGCATTGTGGGAAAGCCTTCACTCTGTGACTCAGAGCCTTCATTCTCCAGGGCTGTCACTCAGGGGCTTTCAGAAGCACTACGTTTCATATGAAAAAAAAAAGTAAAATCCCCCAAAGATAACTAACCTCATTTGAAAAAACAGAGCTATTNATACGCAACTTCAGCTACGAGAATAGCGTAGCTGAAGTCGACATAACTTAGATCGAATTAAAATTACTTACTTCGCGTCCTCGCGGCGCTGGATCGACGGCCGCGGCTCACCCGTCGACTTTGCTTCCGCCTTTCGTACTTCTGGAGTTCAGCAGCCGACGGGAGAGCGATCGGGGATCGATCTATCGCATCTACACTACACGCGATAAATCGATCCCCGATAATTCGATCGCTACCCGCCGATCCGGCGGGTAGTGTAGACGTAGCCTAGGATGTAATGTGTTAGGTGTGTGTTGTGGAAAGATTCTTTTTACAACCTGAAAACCAGGCAGCAGGAGACTGGATGGCTCCAGGAACTGGCAATGGGACCTAGAACCTTTCACCGGACTCAAATGTGGCCCAGGTCAGTAGCAATCAAAAAATTAATATCTAATGGATCTTCTGGCCCTTTGTGAAATCGGTCTCAATCCAGTTTCCAGGTGCAATGGACACAGAGTGAATACCGAGAGGCCAAGGGTAGAATGGGCATGGAGATCACACTGCCAACTCACTGCTAGAGGCAGCCCACCAGCTTAGAATTAAGATACATTGGCAAGGCATTGTGGGAAAGCCTTCACTCTGTGACTCAGAGCCTTCATTCTCCAGGGCTGTCACTCAGGGGCTTTCAGAAGCACTACGTTTCATATGAAAAAAAAAAGTAAAATCCCCCAAAGATAACTAACCTCATTTGAAAAAACAGAGCTATTTGCACGTAAAGCTGAAGTCAGCTGTTGGCTAAGGTGTGAAATAAAACCAGGAGTGTAAGCACTCATAGGATTGTCTTAAAATGCTTAAGATCGTGAGATTAGTGGGAGAGAAGCAAAGGGAGAAAGCTGCCAATATTAGAGCTTGGTGAGAAATGTTTTTCTTGTCCCACACGGAGACGAAACCAAGAACTTATTGATAGGTTTCTAGATTAAATATGAGGGACACCCCTAGTGCAGTGGTTAGGACATGGGGACTTGAACCTGGATCTCCCATATCAGGGCCTACCCACTGGGCTACAGAGTCAGTCTCTTTCTTGCTTTTACATGGCGTTTTCAAAATAATTAGTATTCAATTGTTTTTATCTGCGAATGAGTCCGAGTGGTGCCAGAGATTTTTTTCTTCCCAGCCCTAAATAAAAATAGCACATGTAAGCCTTAATTTTGTTGGGTATTTTTCCTTCCCTCCCTAACTTCCACGACTGTTTTCCCCCTAAAGCCCTCTCAAGGCTCACTTACACGTTCTGAGAGCTTTTTAAAGGAAAAGAGCTTCCTCACATGACATCTTTTCCCAGCCTCTCTGAGCTCTAATTACATGGTAACGATTAAAAAGACTTACGAGTTTTAGCATCACATCCTTGGCCTTTCAGAAGGAACAAACAAAACAAAATGAAAACAGTTGAGCTTCCAACCTTTGGTAAACTGTTGAAGTCAGCAGCTCATAGTGAAGCAAAAAGAGACAAAATCCAATTTATGGGGAATTTCATTACAAAGCTCACATGCCTTGTGGCAGTCTTGCTTTAAATACGAAGTGGTGCAGCATGCAGGTGGCATAATTAGGTCACTAGGGGCAAGAATGCTTAGAACTGTTACATAAAGAAAGCTATAAGACTTCTCAAATTAGCCTCCGTCAGGTTTCAAGGGTAGACTTTTCCTTTCTGCCTGCTGGGATTCAAAAGTGCGACTGAGATATGAAAGTGCATCTCCTCTCTAGCAGTGTATTGCACTGCAGTCATCCGATTTGGCTAACTAAATACTTGTTTTCCAATGTTACTGTATTACCATCTTGAAATTATTTATGGTATACTGTTAAATACACTTTATAGCTTTGGCACTGAACATGATGAACAAGATGCGATAGGCAAGTTGCCATCAGTGTTTCCCTATCATTTTGGAATGAAAAGTGGCATTACTAATATAATCAAAGCAGCGAACGGGGCAGATTTACACAAGCGGGATTTCAGAAGCATCTAAGTCAGTGGTTCTCAACCAGGGCTCTGGGGCCCCTTGGGGGACCGTGAGCAGGTTTCAGGCAGGGCCGCCAAGCAGGGCTCGCATTAGACTTGCTGGGGCCCAGGGCTGAAAGAAGCCCCACCGCATGAGGCTGATGTCTGGGGCCCTGAGTCCCACCACCCCGGGCTGAAGCCAAAGCCTGAGCAACGTAGCTTTGCGGGGCCCTGTGTGGAGTGGGGCCCCAGGCAATTGCCCTGCTTGCTACCCCCTAACATTGGCTCTGGCTTTTATACGGAGAAAAACAGTGGTGGCACAGGTGGGCCATGGAGTTTTTATAGCACTAGAATAAGTTATCTGAGCAGAAATCAAGAGATCGGAGAAGTCAGCCGCTCAGGTATTCACTTGAGAGGTATGCTACAAAGGCTTAAATTACAGAGCAGTCATAGCTGCTTCAGCATTGCCAGTCTGAGTCCTAAACCTGTGCCGGTGTCCCCAAAAGGAAGCCAACCTTCCTGGTGTTAAATACACCCCATCTCATCTAGCTTGGGTAACACTCAGAAAAAAAGAGTTTATAATTTATGGGGTTTTGAAAATGGATTCTTCACATTTTTTGGAAAATGGCCTTAAACTTTTCCTTGCCCAAATACGGATCCCTCCCCTCCTCCCACAAATGACAGGCCCCTGCTCTCACAGTTTTGCTCTGCAACAGACCCATTTGGTCTGACGTGCAAACACTCAAGGTCCCTCCTGAATTTGTCAGATTGTTCTAGCCATTAGATCGCCTGAGAAGAAATATCATCCATCATCAGAATGAACTGGAATGGAACACGTCAGCCGGACACTAGGAGCAAACAGCTCTTTTATGACAGCAACCAAAAGAGTGTCCTTCCCAAGCTCCAACCATTCCTGTTGCATAGCATATGACACCAACATAGGGAGCCTACTTAATAGCAACCCGTTCACATAACTATTTCAACTACATTAATCATCTCTTTAGATGTGCTATTGCATCCTCTTCTAGTGAATGTTCCAGGGGAATCCCAGTAGACAGCTATGTTGTGCCCTTAAAACTCCCCAAGTTTTAAGCACATGCACATGTGTGCCTGTGAGCAAAATAGACTGTCCTCTCCCTGGATCTTAAAACATGTGCTTTCATTCTCATCAGCTACCTGGGGCATTCAGCAGCACCATTCCCACAGGGTCAATCTCAGGGCTAGATTAATACGGATAACCAGTTACCTTAGCTGACTGACACCATTAACCCTAATTAAGAGATCTCTTTATTCCTAGAAATCCTCCTTCAAAGAGATTTTTACCTTTGGGTTTTTAAACTAACCAGGGGACCCAAACCGCGCTGACAATTTTATAAGCCCGACAGCCGCGATTTCCATAGTGCAGTACAGGATAATTTATGTAGCCAATGTATGCGGCTACCACACACACCAATACATTTCACAAAGGTTTTTATCTCCATCTCTCCAAGCAGGTTTGGAGATAGGTTGCAAAGAATGTGTTTTGTCATGAAATTAAGGGCCAAATACAAGGTCAAACCTGTACCTTGTACAGGCCTAAAGGAGAAAACTCATAACATCCCCTCACTTCACTATCTATACCAGGGATCGGCAACCTTTCAGAAGTGGTGTGCCGAGTCTGCATTTATTCACTCTAATTTAAGGTTTCGCATGCCAGTCATACATTTTAACGTTTTTAGAATGTCTCTTTCTATAAGTCTATAATATATAACTAAACTATTGTTCTATGTAAAGTAAATAAGGTTTCAGAATGTTTAAGAAGCTTCATTTAAAATTAAATTAAAATGCAGAGGCCCCCGGACCGGTGGCCAGGATCCGGGCAGTGTGAGTGCCACTGAAAATCAGCTCATGTGCCGCCTTCGGCACGCGTGCCATTGGTATAGATCAGGGGTAGGCAACCTAAGGTGGGCAAACTGCGGCCCACGGACCACATCCGGCCCGTGGGACCGTCCTGCCCAGCCCTTGAGCTCCTGGCCGGGGTGGCTCGCCCCCGGCCCCTCCCATGCTGTCCCCCCTCCCCCACAGCCTCAGCTCGCCGTGCCGCCAGTGCTCTGGGCGGCGGGGCTGTGAGCTCCTGCCGGGCAGCACGGCTGTGAGAGCCGCTGGTCTGCCCCGGTGCTCTAGACTGGGCGGCGGTGTGGCTGGCTCTGGCCGGGCGGTGCAGCTGACAGTCCTGGTGCTCTGAGCGACATGGTAAGGGGGCAGGGAGCAGGGGGGCTGGATAAGAGGCAGGGGTTCCAGGGGGTAGTCAGGGGACAGGGAGCGGGGGAGGGGGGGTTGGAGAGGCGTGGGAGTCCCAGGGGGTGGATAGGGGTTGCAAAGTCAGGGGATGGGGAGGTTGGATAGGGGGTGGGGTCCCGGGAGGGCAGTCAGGGGACAAGGAGTAAGGGGGGGGGTTGGATGGGTCAGGTGTTCTGAGGGGAGCAGGGGGGTTGGATAAGAGGCAGGGGGTTCCAGGGGGCAGTCAGGGGACAGGGAGCGGGGGAGGGGGGGTTGGAGAGGCGTGGGAGTCCCAGGGGGTGGATAGGGGCTGCAAAGTCAGGGGATGGGGGGGTTGGATAGGGGGTGGGGTCCCGGGAGGGCAGTTAGGGGCGGGGGGGGGGTCCCAGGAGGGGGCAGTCAGGGGACAAGGAGTAAGGGGGGGTTGGATGGGTCAGGTGTTCTGAGGGGAGCAGTCGGGGGGTGGATGCCAGGCTGTTTGGGGAGGCACAGCCTTCCCTACCCGGCCCTCCATACAGTTTCAGAACCCCGATGTGGCCCTCAGGCCAAAAAGTTTGCCCACCCCTGATCTACACACACTCGTCTCAGGTACCCTCTGGCTCGGATTCCTAACTGTCCTTCTAGAGCTACTGTAGAAACCTACCACTCTGAAACCTGTAGAATCACAGTTAACTCTCCATTCCCTGCTGCACAGCATGGAGGCCCTGCTGCCTGGGGGGGAAAAAAGCATGTGATTCAAACTTGTATTCCCTGCTTGGAAATATACAGCGCTACCTATATACTCTATCCACTGGACCCTTTAATACCATTTTCAGATACCCCGGAACCATTTTCAGATACCTAGGAACCAACTCCAGAGATACAGAGTATGATATTCATATGAACATGAATTGAAATTGACCACAGCTATTACAAAGTAATCAAGAATACGGGAGAACACATTGTCACCAGACCCACAGATGTCAGGAGACTAGAAATCCAAGGATAAGAAAACTCTCATTCTGTTGATTTAGGGTCACCCCAAAATGTTGCACTTCTCAGAAATCTCACCTTCGTGAACCTGGAGACTTCAAATCTGTCACACTGCAGAGAGCACCTTTACTACATTAATCTCTCCCCTCCTGCTGCATGGATTGTGCAAACAAATAGACTGAAAATACAACACCAAACACTGATGTCAGCTTCCCATACTTTCATTCTAATGGATTGTTAACTTCAGAGACTATCTGGCCACCATTTAAATGCTAACACTCTGAAATGAAGGAGTGTATGCACAAAATTACAGCATAAAACCTTGATGTTTAGCGATGAAACATTTTATGCTGCAAATGTGCAATGCAACACAAAATTTTGTTACAAAATTTTTAGTAAAGTAGATTGCTTTTTTAAATCACCACATACATGCTGAAGCTGCTCTAAACAACAATGGGACTTTTGAAGGGCAAATATATTTACAAAACCAGCTAAGATCATTTTTAAACAGTGATAAATTAAATTATTTGTCTGAGCTATCTGGAAGTAAATTCCTGCATATTTTAATTGCTTTTGATATAGCCTAATAAAAACCAGCGGGGAAATGTTCATATTCAGTGCCAGTTATCTTTCCAGGTAAAATCCTGACCTGAATGTTCAGTGGTCTGGACTGTTCATTGCTGCAGTATGACCCATGAAATTCACCCTGGTACATCTCTAATGTACTACGTATTTACTCAGCCACCTGGGTCTTTTAACAACCAGTACAGGATTTTTTCTTCAGATGCAACAGAGGAAATTAAATAGTTGTTGTGCCTCGTGGATGCAGAGTGACAAAGTATAGAAGATTAAATAGGAACAGAATCCCCTTAAAATTGGGAGCATATGTTCTAAATTGGACAGCTCTATATGTTATCCAGCCAAGAAGCTGAAAATAACATGTTGCTATATTCCTGTACTGCCTCCTAGTGGTAAAGATGAATTTTTTTTTTAAAGCAGTTGAGTAAAGATGGCTGACCACTATAAGGTATGGGATGTGGGTTCTTGTCATATGCTTTGCTCAAGATTATTGTGCATCTTGCCATCAATGCTCAGCAAAGCTGTCACTTTCAGAGGAATAAAAAACAAATCAGCTCCTAAAGAATCCTAATGAGATACAATTGCGCTTGTCTACTGTTATTGTGCTATGATGGAAGAAGTACTTTGCTCCTCTGGCACGAGTGCGACATTGCCTGTGAGAGTCGCTCTGCTGATTCTTTCCATTTTAATCCCATGTGTTTTTCAGCTGTGATAAGATATTGGGGCTCAAAGCAGGAAATGCTGGGCAAAGTCCTATGACCTGTATTATATTATACAGGAGATCGGCCTATAACATAGTAATGATCCTTTCTGGCCTAAGTAGATGGATAGAATTTAAAAGATTAAGTGGAAGAAAAGGCGGTTTTCTACATTAATCTGTGTACCAGGTGCAAGGCCTCCCAAAGAACCCGTAAGAAATACTGGGATATATATATTTTCCCCCTGAATGAGAAGAATGAAAAGCCTCTGTCCTAAGTACCGTATCTTTGTAAAGCACCTAAATTCAAGAAGTGAAAATATCAGATTCTGAGCACTAAGGGCCAGTTTTACAACACTATTTAGGCACCTTTAGGTACTTAGGATTTTGTAAATATCCAAATACCGCTAGGTGCCTATCCGCATTTTCAGGTGCCTAAATACCTTTGCAAATCTGGTCCTAAATTCCGGTCTCTGCCTTGTCATAATACTTGGAAGCTCCATGGCTCTGAAATACAACAAAGCTGAATAAAATACTAACCTTGATTCTCTGTTCTCTACTTAACACCCCCTGGTAGGTAACTGAAGGCCTCTGAATTGATAAATGACAGCTTTACATTTTCATCATCCACATCATTACTGGTGAATAATGAAACAGAGGCCGTGATAATTTAAAGCCAAGACAAGTTGCCAGAGAACAATCTATGAAAAAGGTAAATTCCTGATATTAATGGGCCTTTACAACAAGGTATCAACATGTTGGAATTCCTGCAGCGAATCCTATGAAAGTGGGAGGTGAGGGGGGCTCACGTTGAGGCTAGAACATGAGGATGAATCTGTCAGACCTTATCATCAGCATGGTTTTGCCAGGAAAACACTGCTGCATCTGTGTGTTGTTCTCCCAACCCTATGCTTTGTATACTTTCACAAAAGGTGTTATAGAAATACAACAGATTTAAAATTGTCATTGCATCCAGTGAACCACATCTTGGGACATTCCCACCTCCATTTGTTCTTGTCATGGTCGGAACTTTCCCAAACAATAGCCAGCAATCAAGATTCTCTTGGTGGTGGATCCCAAATGCCTGCTGACCCCTGAACTTCCCAACTCCTCACCCTCACGTGCTCATTGGACTTTCAGCCCAGGAACAACCTTCCACTCACCATGGTGCAAAGGGGCTATAAAGCCAGCTTATCTGGTCACACTGGATTTCCTCCTGCTTAAGGACGAGTCCCAAGCAATGTAAAGCCAGCACAGTGATTCTATGCTTCCCTCCCCTTGAAGCTCTTGGTATAGGGGGCATTCCCGGAGATGTGGAAACACAGCCAGAGTGACTCTACTCTCCAGAAACTCCTAGCTTCTAGAATATTCCCTTGGGCTCATGGGCAGCTAAGCATAATTTAGAGCAGCCCCGAGGCTGCCGGAAACCAAACTAGACCTTGGTCAGCCACAGGACAGGGATCTGCAAGTGTGGCCTATAGCTGCCTTTACCCCACCAGTCCTGTGTTCAGTGTCGCTTGGACTGAGCAGAAAATTGTGCCCAAGGTCGTGCTTAATTCTTACAGCACTACGGTCAAGTTAGTTTATATTTCTGAAGAGCTTTTCAATTTATTGTCAGTAAACAAATGTCTTGGATTTTACTACTGAAGCTGTGGTTTATAAAAAAAACCCTCTCAGAAATAAACGTTAACAAGATGGCTCTGTAATAGCAAAGCCCTGGTAATTAATAAATGCATATAAACATTATACAGACAAGATTGCTACAGTGTGTAACATGAAAAATCATCTTTGCCTTGGCACATTTTCAGTGGGTTAGTGCTTAAAATTGTTTTGGATTCCACCACTTGTTTGAAACCAGGAAAATGGAATTAACTGAAGAAGTGCAATATATTATTTAATCTCTGATTCTAGTCAAGAGGGGATGTAATCACTAGAGCAGACCTATTTATCTCCATCTCATTTCATCATCCAGTAATTTAAATCTGATTTTTGATCCTCAATCCGCTTATCAAGCGCTAAACAACATCATGAGACCCTGTCTCCACTGAAAATGATTTTTTGCTTTTCTTCCTCCTTGCGGACTGTCATGTCATGCTCACTTTATCAATCAGCTTGACATTATCTCTCTTTCACAGAGTGGATAGTTTATGTCATCAGATTTATGCAAAAAAAAACAACAAGTAGCTCTCATAGCACAAGAGAGCTCTTTGGAACTGGATAACATTCTTTATACACCAATACTCCTCTCAAGGTTCAGTGTTCATCCTGTGTCATATCCCCTTGTCTTTCATTTTCATCCATTTTTTCCCTTTACACTTTATTTACAGCATGTTACAGCACCGTTGACAATTTTTTTTTTAAGTTTATTACTTATCAATTTTTAATCAGATACAGAGGAGAAAAAAACCCGAAAGGGTGGAGAGAAGTGACAGTCTGATATTTAAGAAACACATTACAACAGAATGCTCTGAAATAAGATTTGCAATGAATACATACATGCGAGTTGCAGCCCAGAGCTCATCTCATGACACACAAAACTCTATGATAAATGCACCAGCAGCAGGAGGATTAGATCTGTGCACTTCCTTGCTTTTATACCTTTTACCCTCTACAATATCTACCAGCATGGACAGAAAATACCTTCTCCTGTAAACTTGCCTCTCATTCCCCAGCCAAAAGCAAAGAAGGGTGTCAGACTTAAAAACAGATTATTGGATTTTTCAGAGCATCTGAACCGGAATCTTATTGAACCCAACTCTGCTTTCGGACCCAATTTTAAGGCACTGACCCCTGCATTCGGAGCAGTGGGGAACTGCACTGCCCCTGAAGGTGCTCTGGGAGGCAGTATGCTCACCTTTCAGAGATTAATAGATGCCAAGGCTACAAAGGACCATTGTGATTTTCTACTCTGACCTCCTATATGACACAGGCCGTAGAACGCCCTCACAATAATTCCCAGCGCAGATCTTTTAGAAAAACATCCAATCTTGATTTTAAAATGGCCAGTAACGGAGAACCCACCATGCCCCTTGGTAAATTGGTCCAATCATTAATTACCCTCTCTGTTAAAAATGTACCCCTTATCTCCATTCTGATTTTGTCTGGCTTCAACTTCCAGCCATTGGATCATGCTTTCGCTGCTAGATTGAAAAGCCCATTATCAAATATTTCCTCCCCATGCAGGTACTTCTAGACTGCGACCAAGTCATCCCTTAACCTTCTCTTTGTTAAGCTAAATAGATTCTTGAGTCTATCACTCTAAGGCATGTTTTCCAATCATTCTCATGGCTCTTCTCTGAACCCTCACCAATTTATCAACACCCATCTTGAGTTGAGGTCACCAGAACTGAACACAGCATTCCAGCTGCGGTCGCACCACAGATACAAAAGACAGAGGTAAAATTACCTCTGTTCCCACTTGAGATTCTTCTGGTTATTCATCCAAGGATCGCATTAGCCCTTTTGGCCACAGTGTCGCACCTGAGGGGGTACAGTGGGCACTAACCAACATTTCTGCTGGCCGGTATGGTGGGCAGTCTGGATCACGGCCCCGCCTCTGCCCTGCTCTTCTGGAGCTGGCTTGCTCTGCTATGGGCAGTAACAAGGAGCACTGCTGACAGGCATGAGGGTGAAATCACCTCTGTGCTTGGGGCCAGCACAAGCACCCTTTCAGTACTATTGTGAATGGGGCTTAAGTGACGGATGCATGAGGTGAATTGTTACCCATGGGAGTAGAATCTCAGCACCTGTGCCCATCCCTGCAGCGGAAGTGCAAGAGAAGCTGAGGCACTTTGCTTCCTTCTCTCCCACACACTCCCATCCTGGGCAAACCACAGTCTGGCCCTTAATGAAGATGGTATTATCAGGCCAATTAGTGATGTCCGCTTTCTTATTACAACCATCTGCTAGAGCAGCACCAAAAACATGTTGTTGTTTTTCTCCTCCCCCACCCCATTGTCTGTTCCCTGCTTGATTTCATCATTTCACAACCCAGTTTTTCCTTCATCGGGCATAAAATAACCTTGCTACTACTATTTACTATGTCACAAAACTCTGTCTCAGAGTCCCCCTGTCACATTCCATAATAAAATACAGTGAGCAAAATGTAATCGACTGTAAACGTAAAGTAGTTAGCATTCACTGCAAAATGCTAATAATATTTCAAGAATGCCATTTCTGTTCATGGCCTTTTGGCCAACTTAGCTAATGGACTGAGGCCTAGGAAATATTGAAAATAATTTCAGTCGGCGCTTACCAATCATTTGTCAGCCTGGAATTTTGTATAGCTTTGGAGCAGCTAGCCAGGAAAGTGCACTGGAGCTATCAAAAACTAGTTTGGTGAGGTTATTTAAGCAATCAGTCTATGCACTTCGCATAAACACGAGCTAAGCTGCAAAGTCAGAGACAAGGCAAACTAAAAATAACCTCGGGCACAGTTCTGCACCTAATCCAATTTGCTCATCTCTTAGGCCTTGAACTTGCAAATACTTAACATGCACATGGATAATTTTACTCACCTGAGTGTCTCTCAGTTTTCTCATCTGAGCAATAAGGATAAATACCTCCTTTGTGAAGCACTTTAAGAGCTACAGATGAAAAGGGCTACATAAGTAGGTAGGCATTATTATGAGTAGTCTGAGTTCAATGGATCTGTTCCCATGAGTAAAGTTACCCCATGGACAAGTGTTTACTCAGATCATGTTTAAAACAGGAACATTTTACCAGTATGGCATTATCAGAAGAAAGTGTTCCTACCACTTCTACCAGTATAAGCTTATTCCATCACCCCCAAGTGAAACAAACTATACTGGCAAAAGTAAGTTGGTATAACTGCACTGGGGACTTTTACCAGCACAGCTGTGTTAGCAGGGATCATACCTCTTCACATCCTGGACTGACACAGCTATGCCAGCAGATGTCTGCACTGCACACACATCCTTAGATTGTAAGCTCTTTGGAGTAAGGACAACTTTTTGTTTCTGTGTTTGAACGGCACCTAACAAAATGGGATCCCAGTCCATGACTAGAGCTCCGAGGAGCTATCACAACGTAAACAAGAAATACTGAGCATTTTGCATGATTGGAGCCAAGCTGAATATGCCACCCCAAATGTTTCTCTCTAGAGCGGAGCATTTAGGCAGTACCATCCCTAGGCACTGAAATAAGTGGTCTGATTCTCAAAAGGTACTGAGCACCTACATCTAGTCCATTGGGAGCCACTGAGTGCTCAGCACCTCTGAATGTCAACCCATTTATTAGGAGCCTAAATATGGTGCTTTACTTTAGGCATTCATGGCTAAATGTTGGCCTGGGAGCTCATCCTCCAATGGTGGGTGCATGTGTGTGTTGCATTTTATTTTCTTCAATTCAGAACGCGGTTTTGAAACTTAGAAAAAT
>QXTE01000030.1:6094419-6205619 GCA_003942145.1 Platysternon megacephalum | reverse complement strand
GGGGGGGAGGAGGGAGAAAGGTATCTGAAAAGGACAACGAATGCCAGTGAGGATATATGGTGCATCTCATCTGAAGAGGGCCCCACCACTTCAAAAATGTCAAGTCTTTGAAGGAAACCCATCACCTCCACTAGTGACATTTACGCTGTCATTTAAAAAAGCACAAATCAGAATGTTCCCAAAGTTACTGTTCATGTGAACTGTAATCACGCGGGTCCAAACACTCCCGTGTTTTCAGACAGTGTCTAGTGTACCAACTGGACTTTGCAGAGGACATCTTTCAAGGGAACAAAGAAAGCCACGACACCTTGTCATGACACTGTGTGTGTGACATTGTAAAACAGTGGGGAATGGGTGTACAAAGCAGGGGCTGATTTACAAGAGGCAAGGTCTTTGCTCCTTCAAAAGGTGTCCTGCAGTAGGTTCAATTGCTGTATCTGCCACGGACATCCAACAAAGACCTCGTAGGACTCGATTTCTGGCTCTTCAGCAACACCTGGCGCTAAGGGGGGCAGGGACGTAGCTGGGCTCTTTCTGGGGAGGCTAACATTGGAGCCTGAGTCCTCGTGTTTAACTCTTTATACTGCCTCCAGCCGCTGCCCAGGGGCAGGAGGCATGAGGAAGGCTCATTGTCCGCTCTATAGCCTGTGCAAAGCTAGGCATAGCTGAGCCAATATTCTTCTGAAAAAAGGGACTTGAGTCATGGGAGGGGGGGAGGTACATTTAGGCTGCAAAAACATACGGAATCTAAGAGATGCACTAGGCCTGTCACTTCAGTGCACAACTGAAAATGGGGTTCCCAGTCTCGCCATTGTCCAGCCTTTGAGCACGTCAGAAACTCACCACAGAGCTTCTCTTGAGACGCGCGAGACTACATTAGCAAGGGTGTAGGTGGAGTAGATGGCGTCTGGGAGTTTGCACAATGCAGGGTTTGAGTCCGTGCTGTTAACTGATCATCCTCCTGCGCAAAAGATTACGTTAAGTCTTTTAAATAAGTTGATTTTTGCCAAGCAGGACTTCAAGCAAACATAACAGGAGACAAAATCAAATACAAAAACAATTAAAATACCTTACGATGAGGATTGTGCCATTCCATACCAGAAGCCTTACCTGTGACCTACTGAATATACTAGTGATTTGCGTCATCACTCAAAGCAAAAAATAAAAGCAGGATATGTATTCCCATGGCACTTATGGGGTCTCCTGGTGCCCTTTGAGAAGATAGCCTTTAAGATTATGGGGAGAGATGCTGATGAAATAATGCAAGAGGTACATAAAAACTCAAGAAACTCTTCCCCCTACTTCTCAAACAATTATCTCTTAAAATTCTAATATAACCATGACAGCAATGGACATCGTTGGATCCACTGATATGTGGATGATGCCCCTGCAGGAAAATGAAAGTGGAAATCCCCAAAGGAAGGCGGGTCAGATACCAGGTAATAGAAATGTTGATCCTGGAGTTGCCTGCTCATAATTTTTTTTTTATTCTAGCAAGTACTGTTAAAGATTGCTATCCAGGAAGATAATGAATGTTGAGCGTGGCATCCATTCTTGTGCTGATGGATATCATTTCCAGTCTGATGAGAAGAGATTACCCTGCTGAACCCAACAAGACATGCTTAATCTCCCCATTTAGAATCCATGGTCCTCCAGGGGTTGTCACTTTTCTGAAAGAATGCAAGATTACTGCAGTCAACTAAACAACGGACAGCTGCATTTCACTTCTAAAAGCAGCACTTGGGAGTGGCTCTTTGACCAAAAGCAAAATGCCAAGGAAATCTGTTGACAGCTTCACCCGCTATCAATTAGCTACTCTTTGGTTTACAGAAACAGATGTCAGGGCTAGAAATATTCAGACAGTCGCGAAGAGCCTGATCCAAGCCCACTGAAGTCAATGGAAAGACTCCTATTGATTTCCATGGATTTTGGATCAGACTATAGGCTGGTATTTGTTAAGGGGGAAATTCATCCCTGTGCCGCACAAGGCCTATGCAACGCTTAAGTGCCACTTGAAACTGAAGTTCATTCTAAGGCCCTTATTCGATATCCGGTGGGCTACTCATGTAAGTGCTACTCAGCATGAGTATGGGTACCCGAATCAGGCCCTAGAGCAGGGGTAGGCAACCTATGGCACGTGTGCCGAAGGCGGCACGCGAGCTGATTTTCAGTGGCACTCACACTACCCGGGTCCTGGCCACCAGTCCGGGGGGGGGAGGGGG
The DNA here is from genome assembly GCA_003942145.1 of Platysternon megacephalum. NCBI lineage: Eukaryota > Metazoa > Chordata > Testudines > Platysternidae > Platysternon > Platysternon megacephalum. The sequence goes on along the minus strand of QXTE01000030.1, from coordinate 6,203,397 downwards.
GAGGAGGGGGCTCTGCATTTTAATTTAAACTTAAATGAAACTTCTTAAACATTTTAAAAACCTTATTTACTTTACATACAACAATACTTTAGTTATATATTATAGACATATAGAAAGAGACCTTCTAAAAACGTTAAAATGTATGACTGGCACGCGAAACCTTAAATTAGAGTGAATAAATGAAGACTCGGCACAGCACTTCTGAAAGGTTGCCGACCCCTGCCCTAGAGCAATTTCCATCCTTCCACACAGCAGTGATTTGCAGAGCACTGCACTACGAGTCATAGGCACCGACTCTGTGGGTGCTCCGGGGCTGAGCACCCACTGGCAGCTGAGCTCCTCCCCCTCCCTCCAGCATCTCCCGCCCACCGCGATCAGCTGTTCCGTGGCATGCAGGAGGGAGGGGGAGAAGCGAGGGTGGGGGCACACTCCAGGGACGGGATGGAATGGGGCGGGGTGGAGCAGGGGCGGGAAGAGGCAGGGCAGGGGTGGGAAGGGAAGGGGTGGAGTGGGGGTGGGGCCTGGGCAGAGCCAGGTTCAAGCACCCCCCCAACATATTAGAAAGTCGGCACCTCTGCTACAAGTTCCATAACAATGAGTGGTCTCCTCATCAATAAAGGTCGTATTGTAAAAATCTAAACTTTTTCTGCTGCGTGGTGTTGTCCCAAATATTCTGGGTTGTATGAACTTCAGTGAGAGGTGTCCGCCAGACAGCTCTGGGGTGTGAAGTCCTCTATCCACAGAAGAGCTGCAATATAGGCACTGGCAATACAAAGCTGCTCTCCTCACCCCATAACGTGCTCAGCCCTGAAGAGATCAGCTCTACAGGCTCACTCTCCTTTCCACCGAGAAGCCAAGGACTGAGTAGAGACGAGCTACGAAGCTGCCCAATTGGGCCCTTAGCACTGGTGACGCAAGAGAGGTGAATGCTTGTCCACTGGGAACTGGACCGAAAGTACGGATTTCATTAGATGCAGGCTACCAAACCCTGTTCCGATGGCCAATACTGAGCACGACCAGGCTGAATTCAAACTGGTTAAACAGAGGTGAAAGGCTCTTCAGCTCCTTTTCCCTGATTGTTCTAGGCTCCACACAAACCACCCCCCAGACTAACTTTGGTTTAATCATTTTGGGTGGGATTTTCACAAGTGCTCGGCATGGGCTTGACTCTGCCCCCACTGAAGTCAATGGGAGTTTTATATGATTCACCTCTGCAAGCCTTTTTTCCTTAATTCCTCCCCGCCCCCCGGGCCTTTTGTTGCCAAAGTTGTCATCTGGCGAAAGAAGGAAAAATGCTGCAGGAACCCATTTGGTGCTCTTCTGCGCCAGTTCCACTCTTGAAACTAGTATGCAATGCAGTTCGGGGCGTCTGGGCGCTTGCCAAATAAAAAAGCTGAAGTAATCTTTTATGTAGTCAGGATTTCACACGTAAGGATTTCTTAAAAACAGGGAGGGAGGGATTTTGCCCTCACACCAAGCTATTGGGCTCAATATAGGGGTAACTGGGTGAAACGTAAAGGGCAGGAGATCACAGTAGATGATCCAATGGTCCATTCTGGCCTTAAGCTCTATAAATCATGGACCCTGCACTCTGGTGCACCAGCATAAAGGGGCCGAAAAAGCTCAGGGGAACATGCCCTGGGTGCAGTGGCCCTATGCAGGACCTTCCACAAGTCCAGCTAGAGGGGGGTACCAGGTGGTGGGGCCGTGGGTGGAAGGAGGAAGGGCCGCAGCACATGGTGTTACAGAGATTCTGGAAAGCTCTGATGCCTGTAAGCAGCTGGGAATGGGCTGCACCAAGGCTCCCTGAGTTGCATCAGAAGCAGCACTAGTCCAGAAGCAGCAGGGCACAGAGAGTTAAAAGCCACCTTAGCCCCCCCGCCCCTGCTTGTGCTGTGCCAAGAGGGGTGGGTACCACACAATTGCACCCTGAGTGCACTAATCAATTGCTTGGTATTAAAGGGACGCTTGTGTTCTATAGCTACAAGACTCTCCCCCTCCTTCCTTCCCTCCTCCCCCCCAGCCGTATGATTTAAAACATTGAACATTCCCTAAGCACTCCGGGGGAAAACTTCACGAGCTCCAGCTGCAGTCCTTACTCAGTCAAAACTTCCCTTACTTCAGGGACAGCTTAGCCCAAGCACAGGCTCAAAGTCTTGACCTGTTAATCATTAATCTAGATGGTTTCCTTCATCCTACTTTTTACAAGTACACCTCTACCCCGATAGAACGCGACCCGATAGAACACGAATTCGGATATAACGCGGTAAAGCAGTGCTCCGGGGGGGGGGGGGGGGGGGGGGGGCGGGCGCTGTGCACGCCGGTGGATCAAAGCAAGTTCGATATAACGCGGTTTCACCTATAACACGGTAAGTTTTTTTGGCTCCCGAGGACAGTATTATATCGAGGTAGAGGTGTACAATAATTTCCAAACACTCGGCAGAAAGGGAAAATCAGCTGAATCTCCAGTTGTGTTTCTTGTAGTTCCAGTTAAGTTTGGAATATTATACCCTTTACTATTATCATCATCTGCATTCCAGATGCACCTATAGACTCCAACCAACCTCACAGATCCACTTTGCCAGGCACAGTACAGACACATAGGCAGAGACAGTCCCTGCTGCCATGACCAGCTTACAATCTAAACAGACACGACACAGTGGGATGAAAGGGATCTGACATTCAAGGAAAAGATTGAGAACTGAGGCCTGGAGGAATTGCAAAACTCCCATTGACTTCAACAGGGCCAGGATTTCACCCAGAGAGGTTAAATGATTTGTGATAATTGAGCCTACAAATTTACCCTCACTGCGAGCGCCACTGTAAAAAGTGAATGAAAGTTCATAACATGTCACAATAACCAATAACAATAAATGTTGAGGGGAGGAGATGGAAAACGGAGTCCGAAAAACTGAATTAGTCCAAACAAAGACTCCTGATATAACTCAAGGACTGGGTTAAGATCCTGTCTGGTAAACAAAGCATGGAACCGAAAATCAATTAACCAAAATTGTTGTGTTGGAAATTAGGTCTAATTGGTGGACAAAATAATGAGGGGATACACTATTCCACCATTGCTGACTAAAAGAAGGGAAGAAGTGAGTTTCCCTAACATGAGTACCACCCCCATCGTCTCCTGAGGTGCTGGGATCAGAATGACAAAGGCTCAATGATCTTACAGTTACCCCGGAGGTAGGAATTCTGCATCACTGCGCGTGCGCAGAATTCATGTCCCCCGCAGATTTCTTTGCTTCCCCGCAGAAAAATTACTTCTGACGGGGAAGCAAAATGAAGCAGCAAGAGCAGTCACGTATCCCTCCCTGGCAGTGCAGGCAGGTCGGCTTGGACACCCAGAGCAGCTGGTAGAAAGGTAAATCACCGCTGGGGGGAGGGGGGGAGGGAAGATGGGCAGTCATGCGTGTGAGAGAGAGTGACACACTGTCCCTCTTGCTTGCTATTGTGGCATGCTCAGCGTGGAGGGGCAGGGCTTTGGGGTGTTTCTGAGGAGGTAGGAGTGGGGCAGGCTCTGTCCCCTCAGGCAGAGCAGAATGTATACTCCTGTGGGAATTTTGCACCACTGCACAATTTTGCAGAAATTAACGTGCACACAGAATTTCCTTTCCCCGACAGAAATGGGCTACAGTACTTCTAGCTGCCACTAGGGGCCACTGGACCCAGCAGAGCCCAGCATAGAAAACACTGCTGGGGGGAGGGAGAGGGAGATGGAGGGTTCCTGGCAGCTGCAGTTCCCAGCATGCCCTGAGGCGAGGAGAGGGTGAGGCACAGGAAACTCCATGCAAGCCTGGGACTGAGCATCAGGCTGTTTCTCCCTCTGGGTCCCTGGGCTCTGGGGAGAGAGGGGGCAGAGAAACAGAAACTGGGATGCCGTAGGGCTTTCTTTAACTCTCTATTCCTGGGGGANGGGGGGGGGGGGGGGGGGGGGGGGGGGGGGGGGGGGGGGGGGGGGGGGGGGGGTTTACAGACATACTTGCTGATAGGTATTTTGAAATAAATTACCAAAATAATTAATGCCTGTATGATTATGTAGTGCTATTTTGATCAATAAAATTTGAAGAATTTAAAGATAGTGTGCAGAATTTTTTGGCACAGAATGTCCCCAGGAGTATACAGTGGGTCTCAAGATATGTCCTGACCAGGCCAAGAGAGGGACTGCAGAGAGTGAGTGAGTGAGTGAGTGAGTGAGTGTGTGAGTGTGTGTGTGTGTGTGTGTGTCCCCTTTTCCATCTTATTTCTTCTCTTTCCTATCCTTCTCCTTTGGCCTTCAGTCTAATCAGAGACTGGCTTAGCTGCCCAAGACTGTATATTTTGCAACACTTCTCTGAGCTGGTGACCAGAGAGGCCACTAAAAGCAATGCCCCAAACAGCCCAATGCTGGTACAAGTTTGCCAGGTCTCGGCGTGGCTGATGAGACCCTGTGCAGTGCCTGTGGTTTTCCAGCAGTGAGGTTGCAGGTGAGACTCAACACCAGAGATAGAAAATGTAGCTTCTGTCTTCCCTGCTTCTTATCTTTCCCCTTGTGTGTGTGTGTCTTGTTTTATCTTCCAGGAAATGGAATCAGACTTTAACAATACGAGCTCCAGCTCATCCCAACTCACTTCTCCTTTCCCCAGAAAGGACAGGAATTACCATCTCAAAGACTGTCAAACAAGCCATTTTTCCTTACAAAACCTCTCTCCAGTTAAAGGGAAAGGAAAACTAGGATGTGGTTTAAACCAAAGCCTAAATTCATACTTAACATTTGAAATGCGTCAATCTTTTCTGTATCTTTAATAAAAGGTTTAAATGATTTTTAACGGTATTTTTGCTATGGTATTAAGCAGCCCTGAGGTCTCTGAATATCAAACCCTGAACCTTGGTTTAATGCTGGACAGTGGCAGGGTCATGTTAAAACTTTTGACCTTTTGGGTCAAATTAAATTAAAACAACAGGTCACCCAGGAAGCCTGTAGCAGAGCCAGGAATCGAATCGGAATCGTCTGAGTTCCAGTCCAAAGCCCCCCAAACCTTCCTTCCTCCCCAGTACTGTCTTCACTAGAAATACTGGGCACGTTAATGACTGGGTGACTCCGGCGGCACATCTCACAAGGGTGTCACGGGTGCCAGCCACTATCCATGAAGTAAAACCTGCTCCCCCTCATGTTCCATTGCTACCATGCTCAGTTCATTCAGATGAATGCTGAAGATGAGCTTCCTTTCCATTCTGGCTGAAGATTTTGACTTATCAAGCAGGTCCAGGCTCCAGCCACACCAGCCTTCTAGTGCAACAGAAGAAACTGCTTCCATCCCCTTCATATTTGCATGAGCCTGCTCTTTTACAGCTTTTTCCTTTTTAAAAAAAAAAAAAAAAAAAGCTCAAAAGGTTATAAAAAATAGATCAGGCAAAGAGAAAAAAAAACCCTGCTTGGTTAGGACTTTGGTCAATGAGATGTGAGGCTGTATCATTTATTGCAGATAGCTCGCTTATAAAAAATGACGCTGTCAATGTAAAATGAATAAAATAAGTCGGTATTTTCACCAGCTTTTCCCAATGGCTTTAGAATAAGGTCACCTTGATATTGTGGGAAAGAGCATGATTTCAGCCTCACGCTACACAGATTGATACACTGTAGTTGGCCGTTTGTACGTTAAATGAGATTCAATCATTCAGAAAGCCTCCCTTCCTTTGAGAAAGAACAGTTGTTGTTTTTTCCAGATCCTGAAACACGATATGCGAAAGCTACGCATTAATCAGTTAATCTGTAATTTTTTCTGGCTCCCTACAATACACAAGTCTATTCACATACAATCACATTCCACAAGGCAAAAGTGCACATTCGTGGAAAACTACACCAGAGGCAATATTTCACATTATAAAAAGACCAAATTAACGTTGAATTACTCCCTAGTGGTAGCATACCCACGCATCCAAAGTGAAGTCTTTGTCAAAATCTATCCTACGTGTACTAAGCGCCTATTGTTATTTAAAACGAATAAACACTACAGAAAATAGGAACAAGGCTTTTTCCTCCTATTTCTGCTCATAAAAAAATTTCCTGCAGAGAACTCTCTCTTTGTAAAGGGATCCTATTGTTAAATGGAGTTGCCTTTCGCACCTTAGTACTTAAGAGAGCCAGGACTTCACATCGTGGCTACATTTATATTTGGTAGCAGTGTCATAAAACACAAACAACACTGAATAAAACATTAAGACATAGAAGCTAAGTGGAACAAAGGGCTAAAGCATATTGTGCACTAACCATGTCTGACCCATGGAAATACAAAGGGCTCACAATTCTAATTAGTAAAATGCACACTTATGACTTAGATCATTAGACAGAGCCTCCTGCCTGTCTGCTATTCTGTATGATCGGAGCTGGTTTTTAGAATTGCAGGGCCCTCTAGTGGAACTGAAAAGCTGCTGGCAAGTACACTTCGACTAAAGCACCTCCAGCTTGGAACGACAACCATCCACGTACATGAAAATGTCATGGGGAGAACCACAGCAGTAGGGTTCTTGCCAGAAAGCTGCATTGTTGGTGGCATGCATTGCATGGCTGCATTTTTTGGAATCTAAGGTCTTGTTCAAACAAGAAGTCACATGAGAGTTTTGCCACTGACTTCAAGGGGAGCAGGATTTCACCCATGAAGTTGACAGTCCTCATGGCTGTGAAAAGCTGTGGCTGCGCTGAACTGTTGTCTTGAGTCTGCAGCAAGAAAGCCTGAAACAAAAAACGTGATCAAGAGAGGAGAACGTCCCTCACTGATCTTACTAGGAAGATACATTTGAATTTCAGTTTTAGTGACAATGACATTCCAAGTTCATAGGAACGAGAAGGAATCTCAGCAGAGCAAACCCTGTTAGACGTATGCACTGAAACACAAATTGCAGTTTTGTGCCTAAGGAATGACCCTCTTGTTTTTTGCCCTTCTGGTTACAAAGATTTCATTTGTTCTGCAGGCTGCCACTCGGCTCCCTAATCCATCCCAACAACATCCAGTCCCTGACACACACACACTTCACTCTTTCAGACTCTTACTGTGCTGCTACATTACTCTTGCCCTTGCTTCTGATCAGATTCCCAATACCATACCCCACTTTACTTATGTAATATTTCACCACCACCACACACACACCCATTAACTCCTGACAGCAGTTAGGCTGTCAGCTGTAGTAGGCTGTTATCCTGTACTCGACTAACCACTAGAGAGGGGGACAGTACATACTTTGCCAGTGTATTTCACTAGCTTTTGCCAGGCTGATGACTGTTTCTTCAGCTTTGGTTTGTGGAACAGAAAAAGGGTCGGTTAATGATAGGATTTTCCAAACACTCTCTTCTGGTGCTGCAGACAGTCTGCCAGTCCATCAATGGTAGCTCTTCGCTCCCTGCCCATACACATACAACACTTGCACACAGTAAATGACAGGAGATTTTCCCGGATGGCGGACGATGGACTTAATTTGATAGTCCCACTGCTAGGCGGAGCTAACACCTCCCAGGAAAGCACTGCAAGAAGAGGGGGGAGGGAAGCACGTTTGAAAAAGACACTTCTTTCCCTAAGCCCAGCAAGCAAGGAGGGAGAGCAGCAGCAGGGAGAGTCTTTGTTTTCGATGTCAAATGCACTCCTGTATTATTCATTAAGATTGTTTTTATACAAACCGAGCCGGTACATATACCTGTCTTCCCTATTCAAGCATCGCTTAAAGAATGCAAAGTAGAACACTGCTGGAATCCCAGAAAATGGTCAGCAATATGGGTGCAATCCTGCCCCGTCAGAGTTTGCAAATGAAAGCTGGCCCTTGCATTCACTATAAATCGCGGTTCCTATGTAAACGATACAGAGCAGGGCTCTGCTTTAAGGAGTTGCTAGAGAAGGCTGCAGGCTTCAAAGCACGGATTTTTTCCATTGCCCTCTGAGGGGATGTCATCAAGTGGAGAGGGATGGAACTGACAATATAGGAGGGTTTTCATCCACATCATCATTCTGAGCCACTGCTTTCCACTCTTGAGCCCACTCCCCAACCTGCAGAGCCGTGCATGTACCACGCTTCCATAGCCGAAGGGCCAGTGACGAGCAGCACCGTATGGGCAGGGAGCGAAGTATTGCCATACTTAACCTGTGCTAAACCCTATACGTTGTACCCTGTTGTACTCAAGAGCCAACTCTTGAGAGGGAGTCAACTCCATCTAAGGCACAGAAGTCATTCTGACCATCCCTTTGTGTGGTGGCAAGGACCAGGAGGCCCCGAGCACCCCAGTATGTCATTGTCCAGGGACCCAGCAAGGCACCAACTTATCCCTACCAACCACTGCCTTCCCCTGTGTTGTACTGCATCTATGCAGTGGTAGTGAGGCATCAAGGCTAACAGTCAAGTTCTTGTTTAAAATCACGAAGAGCTGAGCAAATTCAAACCCAATACTGGAGCTGGGGCAAAGCAGCAAGATTCAGTCAGATTTTCACCCTGTTCTAAATAGCAAGGATTTGGTTTGGTGTATTATAAAAATAGGGCCCTTCGCAAAATTTGGATCCAGATTCAAAGCCACATGTCCCCCTTGCCCAGATCTGTGGGTCTGATCCTGATCCATCTCTAGACAAAACCTCCTTCACATTCTGTAACCAAACCAGTATCCAGTCACCTGTTATTCCAAAAATCCAATTTTGGGGGGGTAGGAGTAGGAGAAGGAGATGGAAGCAGGACCGCAGCCCTTCCCCCTCTTGTGGGGTGGGGTGCATAGACACAGCAGTCCCATTGCCCCCCCGAATACAGAGGCTGCAGTTATTCCTAGCCATTGTGCAGGGCAGGAAAGGCAAGCCACAAAGGTGTGAAACAAGTGTAACGGAGTGGAGAATCCAGCCCAACAAATACTTTCAGGAGGATTGTTTGGGGGAGATAAACTATCCAACGAGAGTGCTGCTAAAAAGTATGTAGTTCAGGGATAGTCTAGGTCCACTGGGTCCTCTTCTTGACAAATCCGTGTTGGCTATTCCTTATAACCCTATTATCCTCTAGGTGCTCACAAATTGATTACTGCAACAAATTACAAAACAGCTTTGCAGAAGCAGCAGTGGCAGGTAACCCTGTTCCGAACAAGTGGCTCAAACTATGAACCCTTCTCTCTGGCATTCACAACCCAATAGATTCTAAATTGGTATTAAATACATGCATTTGGCTGGGTAAGAACAAGCCAAGTATTATTTAGTCACAGTATCCAACCACTTGCAAGACGACCCAGGTTGGGAGCATTTCAGGTAGCTATCGTAGCAAAGGAATAAGGCATAGCGTGAAGAAAGCCAAAGCTACTCAGTTGGCTTGTGACGGAGGCAGCACACAACAAAAATAAATAAATAATTGACCTGCAAATCTTGCCTATAAATTAGCTGTTACCTGAGAAAGTATTTATTCCACACATTCTAACTTGTCATCCATGACTGCTAAACAAAGACTGAAACGAGACCCTGTGTTATACTAAAAGTGGCCCCACCCCGTTCCAGCACAGTATAGGAATGATATTTCTTCCTGTTCAGTGCTTATTTCCCACTGTTTTAAAGCAGGTTTTCGAAAGGTATGTCAAACAGATTACACTATTTTAATTACAAACGAGCCCAAGCCTCTATGTTGGGGTCAAGATCAGGATCTCAGATCTCTAGTTTTAACGCATTGTATCTTGACAGTCTGTTCTTGTTTGCTGCCTTCCAGTAGTGAAGAATGTTTTGCAAAACAAAGGGAGACAGAGCAGTGGGGCAGTACAGAGGGAGGGTGCAAAGATTAACCCTTGGCTTTTCTAGTCTTTGTATTACTGTAGTGCCTAGATCCTTTTTCTCAGACAAGATGTTTCAGGGCACCTCCACATTGACAGCATTCTGCCGATTGCTGGCTTCTTATGGACAGAGTCACTCCTGCAAGCTGTGCATTGGTGAGACAGCTGTAGAACTTTGTATTCTTTATGGCCCAGACCAACACCNGCAGTACAGAGGGAGGGTGCAAAGATTAACCCTTGGCTTTTCTAGTCTTTGTATTACTGTAATGCCTAGATCCTTTTTCTCAGACAAGATGTTTCAGGGCACCTCCACTTTGACAGCATTCTGCTGATTGCTGGCTTCTTATGGACAGAGTCACTCCTGCAAGCTGTGTATTGGTGAGACAGCTGTAGAACTTTGTATTCTTTATGGCCCAGACCACCACCAGTGAGGTCAATGGGAGTCTCTCCTTGCATCAGGGTCTTAAAAAAGAGGGGGGAGGGGGAAACTATCAGGGTTTTCCAGCTTTAATCCTACCAGCCCCTGGCATTAGGGGTTAATCAACTTCCTCAGTAATAATACTGGTATTTGGATCTACGTTTTCACAAGTGATCAGTGCTTTGGGGACTTGAGACACCTTAAGGGGCCTGATTTTCAGGGGTGGATGCTCAGCACTTTCTGAAAATCAGGCCCTTTTAAGGTGTTTCAAACTGGGCACCCAAAACCACTAGTCTCTTTTGAAAACCTAGGCCCCTAGGGGATACTATGAACATGCTGTATTGCTACCTGTTCAGTGGGCATAAGCATTTCTCAGAATGTGTGCAACCTCTCCTTCTGGAGTCTACCAAGGCCAAGCTCTGTGGACTCCTATTAAAGTGAAACTAGTGTTAAAGGGATACTGTGAACACTACCACCTACTGGCAAAAGGTTCCTCTTACACTATCACTTTTTAAAAAACACTGGTGCTGTTTTGGGGCTGGAGGGAGAAGGTACAAACTCCTCAGAAGTTGCTGAAACTAAAGAACAGCTCTTCGGGAGCAGAATATCAGGAAGGAAGGTCTAATCTGTGAGTCTCTTATCGTCGATCATTCCTGGTGTACAATGAACTTGAACACAGAACACTAATGGTGTCCAGTTAGTAAGCAAAACAGTGCCGTTCTAACTGTGGCTCAGATTTCCATTGTAATGTCACTGTAGTGAGACATATTTCTTATCTCCCCATGTCAACGACACGCTGCAGCTGTTTGACTAAGGGAGGAAGGAAGATTTCTGCATTGAGATGAAAGCTTGAATTTGTTCTTATGCCCTCTGAGTGCCTGCAGGGTTTACACTTTCTCCCAGCCACTTTGAAAGCGACCTATTGACAGCAGGAGATGTTTTCCTAGCTCTCCACCCAAGAATTGGGTCATTAATTCTGTACTAAGAGATAAGTTTAATCACTTAAATATACAGCCTTATATAAAACAAAGGTGAAATTCCAGTTGAAAGGGAGCTCTGCCTGAGTACGCACCACAGATTTTGGCCTTATTTATCATAAGAAGCAAAAGTGTAAGAGTCTCTTAGTTGTATGTGTCTTGGACCTACCCAAGAGTGATCTACTTAAGCAGATGTACGTAATTTTCAAGTAGGTTGCTTATCCTCTACAATAGCTGCTTGATACGGAGAGAAAGAATTTTTTTGTCAACTCAAAATATGCAATTAAGTATTCTGACATGTAAAGTGAAAAGAATACCATCATTTGTACTGTTTCATAAACACCCATCATGCATACACATAATAGATGTTCTCTTCCTGTCACAGGTATTTCCCTTGGGATTGTATGTAAAGTGCAATTTAAAAGGCATGAAAAAACTAATTTTTACAAGGCTGTGATTGAATTCTTGGTTGAATGACAACATCTATAGAAGCGTGTTTTCCGACTGCTAATTTTGTTGCATTCAAGAAAGAAAATTCAACTGTGGTGTCGGATCAGGAACCCGCTGCTCAGGAATGACCGTTTTCAGGAAAGGCCACACTCAATTGTCTGCATCCAATCCTCCCTCGGTCAACGTGCAATTGTCTGTAACCAGTCTTTCCCCTGTAATGTGTGACTCGAGCTATTTCCACAGAGGAGGAAAAGGACTATCTAGGAGACAAGGGTAGCACTAGATCATCCTCTGCTGTTCAATTAACTGGAGTAGTGCTGAAACTTTTTAGCCATGTGCAGAACATTTTACAGTGTATTTTACCTAATTAGAATGTCATCTATCAGGTGGTGCAAGCAGCAGCAACCAAGCTCTTCCAGCACATGTACTACCAAGCTATCACTTCCGTTTCAGATCAGATTTACATCCAACTATACATATTAGACCACAGCCTCAGCTAGTATAAATCAGTTCATTCCTACTGACGTGACTGGAGCTATGTCAGTTTTCCCCAGCAAATATCTGTCCTAAAATAACTAATATTTACCGTTTCTTTGCTGTTTAATTTCCCATAAATCCTACTACTCAAGGCATCAAAGTGAGCCCGAGACCTTTTCTGTACAACAGAAAGGTTAAATTGCAATAGCTCATGAATCAATCAGTGCGCTCAATGTTTTCAAGTTGCAAAAGCAGTGCCAGGTAACACATAGCAGCCTGATAAAGATGATTCACAATGTTGGAGAACCCCAAGTGATATCTGGGTGGCGGCTGAATGTTAGTTATTTATAGTACAAATCCAAGTTAGTGCTTTGTACAACTCTTCAAGATGCAACAATGCTGATTAGCATGAGCATGTAGACAAATACAGCAGCTGTATGGAGTTCATATAGGACCCTGGTTGCTGGAACTTGTTTTAAATAGAGAAGGGGTTTTGGCAAGACCACAGGGATCCTTTAGCTTCCACCTGGACAAGTCACGGGAGGCGAGGAAGAACATCAACGTATCGTTTCACCTGAAAGATGGAACCTCTAACAAATGAAGCTCCGCTTTCTAGTACTGAACGGCAGAGTTAGCTAGGGTGACCAGATGTCCCGATATTATAGGGACAGTCCCGATATTTGGGGCTTTTTCTTATATAGGCTCCTATTACCCCCCCGTCTTGATTTTCACACTTGCAGTCTGGTCACCCTAGATTTAGCACTGGGAATGAGCCCCAGTCTGGGCATCAGACTTGAGCCAGACTTGAGGTTCTCATCTAGAGAGAAGAGTGCTACCATCTAACATTGCAAAAAAGCAACTTCCTCTTCTGATTCAATCATATCTTTTCACTGTCTGCCTCAATATCCATGCTAGGGAAATGGATAATATACAGTAAGGATTAATTTAACAAGAAGGGTGTGGGTAATTTAATGAAAGAACTGACTCAGGTAGCACTAAGGGCCTGATCCAATGGGAATCTTTCCATTGATAAGGGCCTACATTAACAGGAGGAAGTTAAAGCTATATTTCAGAACAGAAACTATATGTATAACTGTTTAAGATTTAAAAAAGAAAAGGAAAATGATAAGAACAAGTCCCAAAAATCTTAGCAACTGAGAAGTTGCTTCAAAACTGCCTTGTGAACGGCACTACATAAAATTACAACAACTCTTTTTTGCTGTTATTTTAACCTTTCGCACTGATTATAACACATTGTCAACAGCTTCATCAATTATCCATGGCTAAAAAGTGGACTCTAACATTCTGCAAGTGTTATTAATTGGTCTCAGTGGCATGTAATGAGTTTAAAAGCTCCTACCTGTGTGCCCTCGGGGATGGTGGCTAGAGGCGGACAACAATTTACAGCACACCATTAACACATAGACCAGAAAGAGCCAGTGAGATAGAAGCATTGATTTGGCACAGAATCTCATCCTGTAGGCAGAAAAGAAAGCAGCTGAGTGAAAGAACAATATAACTAGGGAACAGTGTAAAAATGCTGCTGGGAAGAGGAAAGCTGAAAAGAGGCTGAGGAGTGACTGAAATGGTTTATTACCAGGTAATACTGACAAAAATCAAATTCACGCTTGGGTTGGGATCAATTCCTTGCCAAGTGGGTTTCGTAATTAGAAGTGCTGCAGTGGTGATTGACACACCCATGCATGTTCTTATGTGACTTCATCAGGTTCTGTGAATCGGAGGTTTAAAAGTAAGAACCTTGCCCGTTCACACACTTAAAGCAACATTCAATTTAAATATATTCAGACTGAATGTCACTTTGAGCGGGTGAGGGTCTTAAACTGGACCCAGCTCAGATTCAGAAACAGAACAGGAAAATCCCTCTAATCNTGGTCACCCTAGATTTAGCACTGGGAATGAGCCCCAGTCTGGGCATCAGACTTGAGCCAGACTTGAGGTTCTCATCTAGAGAGAAGAGTGCTACCATCTAACATTGCAAAAAAGCAACTTCCTCTTCTGATTCAATCATATCTTTTCACTGTCTGCCTCAATATCCATGCTAGGGAAATGGATAATATACAGTAAGGATTAATTTAACAAGAAGGGTGTGGGTAATTTAATGAAAGAACTGACTCAGGTAGCACTAAGGGCCTGATCCAATGGGAATCTTTCCATTGATAAGGGCCTACATTAACAGGAGGAAGTTAAAGCTATATTTCAGAACAGAAACTATATGTATAACTGTTTAAGATTTAAAAAAGAAAAGGAAAATGATAAGAACAAGTCCCAAAAATCTTAGCAACTGAGAAGTTGCTTCAAAACTGCCTTGTGAACGGCACTACATAAAATTACAACAACTCTTTTTTGCTGTTATTTTAACCTTTCGCACTGATTATAACACATTGTCAACAGCTTCATCAATTATCCATGGCTAAAAAGTGGACTCTAACATTCTGCAAGTGTTATTAATTGGTCTCAGTGGCATGTAATGAGTTTAAAAGCTCCTACCTGTGTGCCCTCGGGGATGGTGGCTAGAGGCGGACAACAATTTACAGCACACCATTAACACATAGACCAGAAAGAGCCAGTGAGATAGAAGCATTGATTTGGCACAGAATCTCATCCTGTAGGCAGAAAAGAAAGCAGCTGAGTGAAAGAACAATATAACTAGGGAACAGTGTAAAAATGCTGCTGGGAAGAGGAAAGCTGAAAAGAGGCTGAGGAGTGACTGAAATGGTTTATTACCAGGTAATACTGACAAAAATCAAATTCACACTTGGGTTGGGATCAATTCCTTGCCAAGTGGGTTTCGTAATTAGAAGCGCTGCAGTGGTGATTGACACACCCATGCATGTTCTTATGTGACTTCATCAGGTTCTGTGAATCTGAGGTTTAAAAAGTAAGAACCTTGCCCGTTCACACACTTAAAGCAACATTCAATTTAAATATATTCAGACTGAATGTTACTTTGAGCGGGTGAGGGTCTTAATTCACCAGCTCAGATTCAGAAACAGAACAGGAAAATCCCTCTAGTAATTTTCAGGACAGATTTTCAAAACAAAGCTCAGCTCCTATTTAGGCACCTAAGTGAAGTAGCTGGGTTTTTACAACGGCTCAGCATACAACAGCTCCCACTGAAATCTGGCCGCAATCTGCTTTGCAAGCATTGCCTACCACATCAAGGTGTTGGGGAACTGCTCCTCTCAGCACTGCTGCAATATAAAGGGCAGATTCCTGTATTCTCATTCAGCAGCTCATTCCATGGACATCAAAGGGACTATTCGAGGAGTAAGAAACACTGCCATGTAAGGGTGGCAGAATCAGGCCCAGTGGAAGGCAGCGTTAGAGCTCAGGTCTTCCCGACTTTCATTCCTCTGCCATGGCTTCCACAGTAGCATTCATCATGTGGAAAGGTAATGTGATCATTTTCTTCAATTGAATTGTAATGATGTATTATTTATACAAAATACCCAAGAGTGCGCTTTGCACTTGTACCCTTAGATTCCATCTTTTCAGCAAATGCTGTATGCGAGAATGTCTCAAACTAATTAAAAATAGTTTATGGGTGTGCATAAATTGAACTAAATACTGTTCATAGCAGCGACTCCTGATCTGCAGTTAACCAGCATGCTGGGATTTGGAAAAAAGTCTACCTTGAGCATTCTTATTGATACCAAAACACTCTCAAAAAACGAAAACAAAACAAAACTATATGGTACTTGGAGGGGGGAGGGGGGCAGATTTCAGTTCAGCTTTCCCGATGCAATTGCAAGGGAGCTTGCTTATTTGATTATAAAGTACCTCAAACGGTTAGGCTAATCAGATCGTGCAAGTGGGTGAACATTCTGAACACTTACAAAAAATATAAAGAGGAGACTTCACAACATGTTCACCTCTACCGTAACGGCTTCAGGAAGCATTTCCATTTGATTTTAAGCATTTAAAATACATACACCATCAAAAACCAGATCTCATGTTTTCTCATTTAGAACGGCTTGCCTCTTTTTCCTTTCCTGCATTATAAAGTGGCTTCCTTCTCCGCTTGTTCATTAGTGGCAACATCGGTACTGCCCAAACAGCTCACAGGAACACTTTGTAATATCACAAACTATCAGGCTAAGAGCCTGTTGTAAATATATTTTAGCAACACCCATTATCTTATGATTGAGAAAAAAATACATTGGTGAAGAAAACAGCCACATCGGCGCATGTTCAGCTGTCCTTGCAGCATCTGCCTCTCCCTGCAAATGTATTTTATAAAGCATCTTTGTTGTACGGTGACTATTTAAAAAGCAAATGGTGTCTATTGATTTAAGAAAATGATGTTGTACTTAAAGCAGCCAGACAAGATTTTAAAATCTTCTTTAAAAGGAAAGGAGATGTCTCCCTATCATAAGCAACTACCTGCCTCCAGAAGCCAGTGTGTGGTTACCCTGTGCAAACAAAGCTGTAAAGGGGGAAAACACACACGGGGCCTGAATCCCATTTACACTAAGGCCCTTTTACACTGCTACAATGGTGTAAAGGAGTCTTGGTGTAAATGAGGATCAGACCCGCCAAAATGGAGGCTCACACTGGGCCATGCACTGGAAGTACTCCACATGTGGAACTCATTCAGGACTGGGCCAGCTGTTAACTTGGAGGAACTCCATTTCAGCAGATCAGTCTGGGCTTGAGTCACCTCTCACTTAAACCAGTCTGAATCCAGCAACTCCATTAAAGTGAATCTGTTGTAAGTGGGATTATCAATGTTTTCGGCTAGGGCCTGATCCTGGTTGAAGTCTATGGCAATCAGGAAAAAAAAAAAAAAAAAAAAAAGAACCTACCCAGCTAGGTTTTGGAATCCGCTTACCTCTGCCAAGATGACTATGGGCCAGATTCTTCTCTCATTTATCCCCATAGTCTTCGAAGGGGAGTCACGGCCTAACCGAGAGCAGAATTTCACCTTAATACTTCCCTTGCTTCACATGCCCCTGAATGCACGATCTGGAGCCCATGATTAACACGGAGTTTAGTAATGCACACAAAATATGCAGCTTGGATATATGCTGTTATTCTTGTCATCAACATCACTCAATTGTTCTGAGCATAAATGTTGGAAATGGACCTAACTAACTATCTGCTGTGAACCCAATTCAGACCTGTTTCCCTGGTGTAAATCTGAAGGAACACTACCGAAGCCAGTGGTGTTCCTTTAGATACACAGCAGTGGAATTGAAAGCAGAGTTAGACCTTTAGAATTTAAACATTTGGAGCCTGATTTTCAGAACTGCTGGGCACCCACAACTCCAGGCGAAGTTAAGGGGAGCCTCCAACATCTGAAAATCGGGCACAAGGAGGCAGATTTTTGAAAAATGTTAATACCTCGTTTGGACAGCTAAATAATGTTCAAAAGTGCTCTGGGTCCGGCAGCTCCCATTGTTCTCACTGAGGGAGGAGGCCGATTCTCCACTGTTCTCAATAGAAGCTGCCGGGTGCTGAGCACTTTTGAAAACCTAGCCCTTATTTAGGTGCTTAAATGGAAGTTGAGCTCTTTTAAAGATCTGGCTCCAATTAGGAGTGCTGGACTCTGCTGAAAATCTGGCCCCAGCAACCTGCCACGTTTTCAGCAGTGCAGGGAGGAGCAGTTTGCTTCCCATGGTGTCATGCAATTACCCTCTAAAAAAGGCAACAGTTCTTAAATGTACTGATCTAGAGAGAGGCGCCTGGGCTGTAGGTGTGAATATGGAACCCCTGCAAAGGTCAGAGGAGTGAATCCAGGATTTCAGTTCAAGGCCCCTCTCGACCAATATTAGACAAACTCATTCATTAAGGCCTGTACCAGTATAACTATTTTGTTTAGGGAGTTGATTTTTTACTAATATAGTTGTACTGGTGCAACCCGTACTATGGATGCAATTATACTGGTATAAAAAGACACCTTATACCAGTATAGCTTATTCCCATTGTCATATAGAAACAGCTGTACCAATAGAAAGCACCTTTAGACTGGTATAAATGCATTGACACAAGGGGGTAGGGATAGCTCAGTGGTTTGAGCATTGGCCTGCTAAACCCAGGGTTGTGAGTTCAATCCTTGAGGGGGCCACTTAGGGATCTGGGGCAAAATTGGTCCTGTTAGTGAAGGCAGGGGGCTGGACTCAATGACCCTTCGGGGTCCCTTCCAGCTCTATTCAGATAGGTATATCTCCATATATTATGATAGGGTGTTGTACCAATTTAACTATACCTGTGTAGTTAAAGCACTACAACCTTTGCATGAAGAAGAAAATGACTACGGTGTTGTCTACAACTCACTAGTGTAAAGATAGCAATTTTTTTCTTTTAAAAGAGAAAGAAAACTAGTTAGATGGACACTATGTAATAGGAGGTGAGCATTTCACCACATTTAGCAGCAGGTGATGTCAGCGGGATAACTCTCTCAAAAACGTTACATTTGCATACGTTCATTCGCCTGTTCCCTTGGACAGATTCAAATGGGCATTACTGCTAACCAGAATGGCAAATCTTCATTGCCAATTCCAAAGATAAAAAGTTGTCTTACCTTGGGGACTTTGCAAGAATTTTGTTCCAGTCAAACACAATTATTTCAGTGCGATTTTCACAGTTATTCCAAATTCCCATTTGCAGCTACAAACAAGCATTTCTGCATTTCAGAAATTTTCCTTCACTCTGGGGACCTGCAGAGGAAACCAGATTAGACAGCAATTAGAGTTTGGAATGGTGATGCTTAATAGATTTCTGTCAACAAAATCATTGCTTTACAGTGCCATCTACAGTGCAATGAGTGTCAACAGGCAGCAAAGTATTGGCGAGCTAGTTAAACTGTTTTCAAGTATACAGAGAAAACATCACCAGGCAGTTTTGAAAGATCATTGGATTAACTCTATGCAGAGATCATTCCATTCAAAAATAATAAATGCGGTGAATACAGTATTTGATCATATACGTAGTGACTTATATCCGTAAGGCTGCCCAGCCACCAAGCAAGTTCTAGGGATTGGGAATGGCTCCACACCCCACTGGGACCTAGGAATGGCATTATGATCCCACGATCACCTGAAACACTGTCTGCTTCCTGTCCTGCCAATAAGGTTTGGATCAGACCCTTTGACTTCAGTCTCTTATTCCACCAGGTAAACACCAAGGGGCAGAAGGCTTTCTTGGAAAATTTCCTGGTGCATTTGGTGTCCAGTTGAAACAGAAATGCCATGAGAACTCCAGTATTTCCACATCTGGCCAAATCCCAGCTGTTCAGAGACAGCATCACACATCCACACCCCCACCCCAGTTCAGTTTCAGGGTGGGGAGTGGTAGGAGATGGGTGGGGAGTAAGCACCCCCCAATTTACTGAAACCAAGCTGGAATTAGGACAACCTTGCACATTCCCAGTTTGAATTAACTGCAACATTAGTAGAGTAGCATCACCCTGGATCTAAAGAACAGAGGTTCCGCAGGATCGCATATGGCTGCGTTTTGAAAACGGATCACATTATTCGCCAGGTTTGCTATTGGGACTAGTCGCTGACAGTCACCAGATCTCATGCTGATAAGTGTGTGTTTTTCCAGAAGCTGCATTTTCAAGAAATTGTTCTGCAGAGAAACTCTAATAGCTTTATTGACATGTGTTCCATAAAATAATGAGCTGAAAATTTCATCTCATAAAAATTCAAGTCCCTTTGCTTTTATTGTTTATATTTGTTCTCTCTCCTACCCCGGGCTCAACTTGACCTTCCACTATCAGAAATATGACACACACTGTAATTTGTCAGTGCTCATAATAATGTGCTCTTTGCCTACTGAGTGATCAAAATGACCTTTTCTTCTTTTCTACCACCACTTTTCTTATTTTGCTTCGCAATGGGAACAATTAGGAATTTGCTTTTAAGAAATACAAAATTACACCCTTCCTTTGGAGGGCATAGCATCTCTGGGGTCATTAAAGCATGTTAGCAGGTGCCTTTCAGTGGCTGATGCTCAGAGCAGGAAAGCCCATGGTTTGCAATGCTTATCCTTTGCTGTTCAGTTTGCAGTGAGAAAAAACAGAGAAATCGTTGGACTTAAAGTAATATCAGGATAACAAGCTACAAATTAATCACTTTCTTCCTCTCCCTTGTTTGACCAACATGGAGAGTATTAGCATGTGCCTGCATCCATACAATGCAACAACTCTATTCAAAAAAAGATTTTAGTAGGGTGGCATCTGAAGACAAAGATCTATTGTCTTTATTAATAATTTCTTCTATAAGTATGAGTGAAGAAAAAATAAACTTATCTCAAAGTTTTATTTAAAAAGAAATTCAAGGATTTTTTTTTTTAAATACGAGAGAGGATGACTGACGTGTTGTGGGTCCAATACATGTTTGTCCATTTCAAATTAGACAGATATATTTTTACATTGCCCTTTCAGAAATCAATACAACACTATACTGCTTAGGTTTTAGGTCATACCTGTTTCCTACTCAAATTTACTATCTTTATTTTATATATCCTGAAGGTTTGTCTAGAAGCAAATACAATTTTTATTGTAACCTGCTCTGTGTTTACTTTACTGATTAAAGAAAAACAAAGTCTGGGTTATTCCAATTTGCAGTCACTAGATAGAGAAAGACTGAGGACACTGCCACTAACATAATTCAAGGCTTCCCCATGCTATCTGGATGCAAAACTTCTTGAAAGAATGGGGTTGTTTGTGGGGACGGGATTGCCACAATCCAATCACGGGGCTGAGACTAGCTGCTTCATGTCAATAAGAGAAAGAGAATAGAAAAAAAAAATCTCACCTGATTAGGTTAAAAGAAATTCCAAGATTTTAGTCCCGAAACTGGGTTTTATGCCTGTTTTCCATATAAGTAATGTTCCCCTAGGCAGATTTTAATGCTGGTTCTTGCATCACCCAGCGGGTGTGGCAATACTTTCAGCAGCAGAACAATTACTTGTTTACAGATTGTACAAACAATACAATCACTCCTGACCTTCCGAGTCAAGATCTCTCCTGGGGAAGTCTGGATTTCTCATGCAGCCAGTCCCCAGTGCCAGGGGCAGGTAACGATACTCTCATTGGTCAGTTACAGGCTCAGAGCCTGATCCTGGAAGGTAGCGAGCTGCTTAACGGCAACTGGCCTCAATGGGCCAGACCCTTTACTTCACTGGAGATGTGCGTCGCAATAACTGGCCCAAGGGCATTGTGGGGGCTCAGTACCAGTAGGTGGCATTCTGCAATTTGCAGGATTGACCCCATAATAACAGGGACCCTGATACTGCAAACCCTTACTTATGCAAGTAACTCTGAAGGGCTCTCTAGGGACCCCAATTCTGCCATCCCTGGGCACCCTTTCAATGGGGTTTTCAGACGCATAAGTAATGCAAGATTATGCCCTTATTCATTAACTCAATTTCAAAACCTAACTTAATATGGAGACTGTAAAGCCCTCTCATGTTACATGGAAAATGAGAAGTCCATTTAATCTCTGTCTCCTCATGCTCTATGATGGTACTACAGACCCCAATGACAACTCCCTGTCCTGAACAACATGGTACAAGACAACAGGTGTCTAACAATTCATTCTTTTTTAGCCTACCCAGTGAAATGAAGGTGGTTTGTTGTTCTCTGTACAGAGTAAGTATTCCATCCATCAATTACCTGAATCAAGAATTTGACAAGCAACCTTTTTTTCTTAGATGCATATTGACAGCAATTTAAATATTGTTTCACAGAACGTAAGGTTTTTACTTCCATGTATGTTATTGTCATGTTAATAAATACTTACATAAGAACACAAGAAAGGCCATACCAGGTCAGACCAAAGGTCCATCTAGCCTAGTATCCTGTCTTCTGACAGTGGCCAATGCCAGATGCTTCAGAGAGAACGAACAGAACAGGGCAATCATCAAGTGATCCATCCCCTGTTGCCCATTCCCAGTATTTGGCAGTCAGAGGCTTAGGGACACCAGAGCATGGGTTTGTATCCTTTAACATCTTGGCTAATAGCTATTGCTGGACCTATCCTCCATGAACTTATCTAATTCTTATATGAAGCTTCCATTTACAATGACATTGAAACAGATTATGCAACCGTTATTCATGTTGGTGAGCACTTACTTACATGAGTAGTTCCACTGAAGTCAATGGGACTGTTCACATGAGCAAAAGCTTACCAGCATGAGCAAAGGCTGAATAAGATGGGCTTCTGTGGGTAGGGCGCTACTCTAGGACTTGGGAGATGGGTCATGTCCCAACTCCACTACAGACTCTGGCAAGTCACTTAGCCTCTCTGTGCCTCAATTCCCTAACTGCAAAACACCAGCCTACTTCACGGCGGGAGGTTGTAAGGAGAAATACATTCAAAGATTGTGAGGTGCTCAGACACTAATGGTGATGGGGGGCAGATAACTAAACAGAAGTACAAACTTATATTATATTTTATAGTGGGCTTTTTTCCTGCCAATAGTTGCATGTTATAAAATATCTTTTTATAGCTAGTTTTAACATCTGTGAAGAGGTTATTACCAGTGCATTTTATAACATCCTTTATAATGAGCTATTAAAAGAATATAAGCGTGTCCAAGAATTTATAAATAGGACCTTAATTTGAAATGTACCCAATATGTCCTCAATTTAAAAAAAGGGGAGGGGGGGAGAAGAGAGAGACAGAGACAGATGGCCCATCTCTTAAGAGGCTCTTCTTATGTAAAATAATTTGCATAAATGAAATAAATTCACATGCCATATATTGTACAAGGAGATTTATCAGCATGAGAGCTGAGAAATTCCTTAAAAGCTACTGAAGGTCTTTATTTAACCATTTGGAACCATTAAATTTTAGTAAATGAAGGGGGGGGGGGAGAGTTGCTATCAACACAAGCAATTTGTTGGGGGGGGGGGGGGCGGGGAGATTTAAGATCCATGTTTTACTGACCGCACATTTCAAAACCATCAGTGCTCAGTGCTAAGGTTTGATTGGAAAACATCTGACATGACATTAAAAGAAGTGCTAAAACAAAATGTCCAAGTTGTCCTAAAGAGAGACCGCCCATTTCTAGAGCTAAACAAATGTGTCCAGTAGTGGATATTTAGCTATTAATCTCCAAAGGCCTAATTATCTTTACTGGAGGGGGGTGTGTGTGTGTGTGGGTGTGTGTGGGTGTGTGTGTGTGTGTTTTAATTAGTCCAGGTTATTTAATTGGACTTTGTCCCTCGTCTCTAATTTTTCATGTAATCTAAACAGAGTGTCAAAGATGCAGTGCTCAAAATGATCCCAAACCTAATTTATTCTTCAGGAAATGTTTCCACCAGTTAAAACCACCTGATTCAGTGAACTGATTTTCAATGCAGCAAGCATTCCTTATGACTCTGATGACAGGCAATGTTGTCTAGTGGCTAACACACTGCCCTAGGAGTCCCCAAACCTGCATTCTAGTCCCAGCTCTGCTATTAACCTGCTGGGTGACCTCGGACAAGTCATTTCACCCCTTTGTGCCTCCGCTTCCCCATCCGTAAAATGTGGATAAGGACACTGACCTCCTTTGTAAAGCCCTTTGCGATCTACTGATGAAAAGCAGCTATATAAGAGCCAGGTATTGAATAGTTGATCATGAACGGTGCAGAGCACCTCCTTGTGGAGTCAATGGGAACTGAGGGAATGCAGCACCTTCCATGCGGGAGGTCCTCATACATAAGAGATGTGTCTATGAAACAGTGTGACTGACAACGTTTTGCTATGAACAGAAATAAACGCTACATCAAAACTCATACAAAGGTAGGTGCAAGTCTATTCTTCTCTCCCGCTGTACTTAAGATCATTTGGTCAGACATGTCTGCAATTGTTTAATGCCATCCACATAGACGTTATTTCCTTTTAACATGTAGTAAACAAAGTTTTTTTAAGGCAACAGATAATACGATCGCTTCTCTTTCAAACCATCCCGGGGCAAAGTTCAGACTAAAAGGATAAAAGCAGGTTAAAAAACAGAGTCTGAAAATACCTTGCAGATACTTCACTATGTTCAGCCTTCCTTTAGTGTGACATGGGTTCCCCCTAGTGGGCTAGAAACATATTTCCCAAAGAATGCGGTGCCAGCAAAGCCACTTGACTCTTCCATTCACTGTAATTACAGTTGTGTTTTAAGATATCGGAAATGGAATTCATTGCAATTTTATAGCAAAAATTAAGTTGTCCCAGGCTGATGCGAATTAAGGCAGCGCCCTGGATTGGGTATACATAATTTAGCAAAGCGATATTAAACCGTTCCAACTTTCGACATTTCTGGAAAATCTCATTAACTCATCTATAGAATACGCAGCAACAGCGCCTTCTGAAACCTCACTCCTTATTGTTCTAACTCAGAACCAGCCTCTCCCTTGGAGAAATCCCCTCAACGTCTCCTGCTTGCGGCAAAGCCTCTCATTTGAGAGTTCTCCTTTGTGTTCGAATGAGCCGTCCGTGCAAATTAAGTTTTGTCATTAATCATATTAATGTGCTGGTGTCAGACTCCTCCAGTCATCCTCCGCCGTCCTGCCCTCCACACCAAACAAATCTTGTCAGCACTGTTTCTCTGCCACAAAGTAAGATCCACTTCAGTCCTGAACGGCAGGGAGGCCAGGCAAATATTCCCAGGAATGGTATGCCCCACCACCACCAGTGTGTCCTCGCGTGCATGGTGATGCAAGGTCACACCGGCAGGGGTGGAGCGGCACGTTCCATTTTGTTTCAGTACTGGACAGGGGACAAACCATCCAAAAGGAGGACTGCCTAGTTTAGAACTGGACAAATGACCCGCCTAACTGCAGGCCTTCTTGCATAGCTGGCGGTCTCTGAAGACTCTGCCCAAGACCTTGGCCTGCAAACTTGTGCAGTGGCAGAAAAGGGATCAAGACCCCCTGTTCCTTATCCTCCTGGACTTGGCTATGCAGGAGCTGTGCACCTCCTACTCCCTGCCCCTCATAGCAGGAGCCTGGGGAGCGGGTGAAGAGAGGGTAGGCAGAGCTGAGGCCGGGCATTGCAAAGGGGTCATGATTTTCAGCTAATATAGGTGACTAGAGAAGTACTTACTACCCTGAGCCGGCCCTAGACCAAATGGCGCCACAGGCAAGACGTGTCTTCGGTGCCCCTCCCCTCCATTTGTTAAACTTTTTAATACCTTATTTTTTATTGCACTTGTAGCCTATTTCATGATGTTAGACAATTTGCATGCATGATTTATCCCAGTCATATAAGACGATACATTTGCACGCTAGGATCTGTAAGTCTGTATTTATGCAGGACATATATAAGCAAATAAAAAAAATTGTTTCCTCTAAGCTTATAGAAGCTTTGCATGCTATAAGAAAGTCTGGAAGGTTTCACGAGATTCTAGAAAGGGCCAGGACATTCTAGGAGGTTAGTGAAAAATGAACCCACATATGGAATACCAGAAACATTTTACTTCACAAGTTCTCTTTTCTCGCTAACAACAAAAAAGAGCACCCCAAACCCGGCACCACCAAGCAGTCACCTGGGTTGCCTGGCCCTAAATCCAGCCCTGTTACTACCTTCCACCCAGGAAGGAGGGTGAAACAGGCAGGGGACTATGGCTCCATGAGCCACAATTCTTTCCTTGTTATACTCCTGGAGTGGCAAAACATGCCGCCCTTTCCTAGGGGCCATGTTCTTGTGACACAATCTAGCCCCCTGTAGCCACCCCAACCACATTTCATAGACTTTTAAGGCCAGAATGTGCCGTCTAGTCTGACCTCCTGCAGCACATCCAGCCTCACCTGGTGATTCCTGCATCAGGCCCGTAACTTCTGTTAGAGCTAGAGCACAGCAATTAGAAAGACAGCCATACGACGCCCTTAGAGGAGAGCTAGGTAGTCTATTGATTTAAAGACTTGAAGTGAAGGAGAATTCACCACATCCTTCGATAAGTCGTTCCTGTGGTTAATTAACCTCACTATGAAAAATTTGCACCTTTTCTAGGCTCAATTTGTCCAGCCCCAACTTCCACCCAGTGGATCTCATTATGCCCTGTTCTGAAAGATTAAAAAGCCCTTCCCCTACCAGAAATCTCCTCTCCCCCCTCCGCCCCCCCGCCCCATGTCAGTACTTACAGATGGGAATCAAGTCACTGCTTAACCTTCTTTTTCACAAACTTTAGTCTCTCCCTGTCAGGCAGGTTTTCCAGACCGTGAATCATCTTATACCTCTTTTCTGCAACCTTTCCAACATCCTTTTTGAAGGGTGGACTCCAGAACTGGACACAGCATTCCAGTAAGTGTGTCACTAATGCCATATATGGCAGTAATACCACCTCCCTATTCCTACGTCATATTCCCTATCGCCTCCATCCAACGATTGCACTAGTCCTCTTAGCTACAGCATTGCTCTAGGAGCTCATGTTGAATTGGTTTGCTACCATGACCCCTCAGTCCTTTGCAGATGGTGTTTTAATACTCTTTAAAGGAAAACGGAAATGACTCTGCTTCGGGTAACGTCTCCTTAGTTGAACTCCAAGACATTCCCCCAATATCCCATCACTGTAAAAAGCAAGCCCTTTGGCAGAATCTGGCCCTTAATCGGACTCTCACTGAGTAATACACCTCTACCCCGATATAATGCTGTCCTCGGGAGCCAAAAAAAATCTTACCGCGTTATAGGTGAAACTGCGTTATATCGAACTTGCTTTGATCCGCCGGAGTGCGCAGCCCTGCCCCCCCGGAGCACTGCTTTACCGCGTTATATCCGAATTTATGTTATATCGGGTCGCGTTATATCGGGGTAGAGGTGTACCTTACTACATGAATAGTCCTGTGTAATAAGACACTACCCCACACGAGTGAGGCTGGCAGGGTTGTGCCCTTAATAAATACTGAGATGATTTCAAGATTGTGTGTGCAAGACAAAAGAACACCGTACCCTTCATACAATGGGCCTGATTCTCTTCTCATTTTACACCAAGTAACTATTGACTTCAGTACAGCTACTCCTTATTTACACTGAGTACAGGAGAGGAAAGTCAGGCCTTATCACTTCCAACTGCCTAGCTTACATCTGACTGAAGTAAGAAAGCTCTTCAGACTACAGGAAAGTGAGGTAATACAAGCTACAAATGTTAGCATTAACAGAAAAACAAAAACAAACAAACAAAACTAGGCACGCGGCCTAAAATTCGGTTACACAGAGAGATTGCAGACAGTTCCCAGCACCTTTCAGACTTCTGCAGGCACACTACAGGCTTTACCAGCAATTTTTAAAACGTCTGAGCAAAACAAACCCTCTCAAAGTGCTTTTTCATGACGTCACATTCCACTCTCTGCTGGCAGCCTTTCAACCTGTCCTAGCTAGTCAGGCCTTCCCACTGGAATATTTCAAAGCCTCGTTTGACGACGACTGGGGGAAAGAAGCAAGACAATACTGACGAGACCTAAATAAAATAAAGCCATCCAGCCCATCAGTGCATACTACACATAGAATATGGGATTATCTATATATAGCCCTGAGGTGTCCATCCCTGTGGCATCTGGGCTGTTCGCACAGAATAGACGCCATCTCAGGGCGTCTCAAACTTCATTGCACTGCAACCCCCTTCTGACAACAAAAGTTACTACACAACTCCAGGAGGGGGGACTGAAGCCTGAGCCTGTCTGCCCTGCCGCCCCGGGCAGGGGGGCCAAAGCCAAAGAGCTTCAGCCCCAAGCGGGGGCGGGGTGTAATCTGACCCCCGCCACCCAGGGCTGAAGCCGAAGCCCAGATGGTGGGGCTTGGGCTTCGGCTTTGGCCCTGGGCCCCAGCAAGTCTAACGCCAGTCCTGGCGACCCCATTAAAACAGGATCGCGACCCACAGTTTGAGAACTGCTGTGCTATCGTATGCCATGTGCTTGTGTGGAAACACCTGCTCTTGTCTTCATTGACATCTGATGTTCTCTCTCAGGAAGACTCTCTTCATTCTCAAGTTTAGGGAAGGGGGAGTGGGTAATAGACACCTAAACAGCCTTAATCCCCTCCTAGTCACTACCAGCTGCCTCCGGTATGCGTCTGCAGTTAGTTCTGCAACACAGCAAGTTATTTGTTAGGTGGAAAATGGTCTCTGTGAATTCGTGTTGGGGAACCAAAATTGGGCACAAGAATGCTTAGCTCTAATCAATCCCCTTTTTGCCCCATTTTCTCCAGGGCGCAATCCTGGCAGGTGTATAAAGCAGGGCAGGAGCATGTGTGCACAGAATACAGAGTAAATACCCTGCATCTGGGGCCCCTCTGTGTGTCCTTTTGGCCGAGTATCCAGCCCCAACATAGACCAATACCGCATCAGACTCTGAAGACAAAAAGATGCCCCCAAGGGCAGGCAAGGCAACTGCTAAACTCCTCCTGGTACCATTAGCACGGCTACAGAGAAAGGTCTGATAGCCTTTACCCTATAGACCCTCCCACTCAAGAGTTTTAGAACATCCAAGACCTGTACTCAAAGCAGATGCGTGGCCAGCTCCTGGTGTCACCCTCACTCACGCTGAGTAGGACTTTACTCCTCAGGCAGTCCTGTGCAAATGGATGGGACTAGTGATGCAATAAGGTACTACACCCAGTGAAGCAACAATGGCAGCAGCAGTCTATGGAGTATTCCAATTGCTTTTGTGGAGACAGAACAAATTAGTACCGGGCTGGGCGGGCTACAGCCCTGGGAGATAGGAAGCTGTTTTGGGTTATTCAACGTAAACTCCTTCTAAAAAGATGAAGGAGCAATTCTAACACGTGTGAAAGGGATTCTGTGTACGTGTCAGCTGGAACGGCACTACACAGGCCCACAGAGGGGTTAAGAGAAGGAGCAAAGAGCACAGGGATGACTTCTCTCTTCCCCACACCAAGGCAAAAGAGTTGCTGAGCACCTGGAAATGCATTCAGAGAAAGTTTCCTACGGATTTTTAAAGAGTCAGATTACTGCACAAGTCTAGCAGGAAAAAAAAATGAGATGACAGAGCTATTCCAATCTATCTGGATTACAACATGGCAGACCAAAATGGCTCCTAACAAGCCAGGATCGTGTATTTAACCCAAGTTAACTGAGTGACTGGATCAGCTCATTTTACGAGTGTTGCATATATTAGAAAGCACTTATGACCAGTATGGCCCTTGTGGAATGGGGAGGAGGGTGAAAAGTCTTTGCCATCTTGCACGCCCCACACAAGGGCCACTCACAATCACAGCTCCCAGCTACACACACATATCCACAGAGCGTAGGGGCGCTCAAGGAAACAGGCCACACCATCATGAGAGTCCTGCAATATATCAGGCCAATCAGGATTGGATTGTGCCACTTAGTGGCCCGTATGGTTGGTGCAATTCCACTCCACTCCCAATGTGAGCCAGTGGCTAAATAATACAACAGGGCTCTTAGTAGGGGTCGTTTCTGTGCTATGAATGTCACTAGGGGCAATGAAGCCAAGGGGACTGAACGTGAGCCTGGGACACCTTGAGTTTTTAATCCCATCTCTACAGATGCCTCATGACATAGCCTTGGTCAAGTCCCTTGTGCTACTTCTGAAGATTCTGGCCCCAGTCTTGTCATTTTGGGCCTGATTTTCCTAAGCGCTGGCCTGACGCACTGCAGTTTAAACCAGTGGGAGTTGTGGGATGCTCAGTACCACTAGAAATCAGGCCCAGGCAGTCTCGAGTTGACCACCCACAAATGGAAGGCCCAAAGATGAAAATGTTGTTTTTACCCTCTGCCGGAGACTCCCCAACTGAAAACTGGGGATAATAATACTTACCAACTTCACAGCAGCATTGTAAGGATTAGCTAATATCTGTGCACTCCTTTGGGAAATATGGCGCTGTTCTCATCGCTTTAAAACTGCAGAAGTGGAATGCAGAGACAGAATCAGGGGCTAAAAAGTGAGGCTGGGACTCAAAAGTTGTGTGGCTGTTGGAACCGGCCTAGCAAGAGCTGAGCAGGTACGTGTTTTCTGTGTATACATCATTAAGAAAGTACTATTGTTCGCTCCAAGGGCTTAGTCTCTCTGTAGGATGGATGCAACAGAAGGCCTTCTAACTGAAGTATAATCCCTAAACAAACTCTGAACACCACATCCTTGTCCATAAGGTCAAAAACCTACCTCTTCGAGTTTATAAATCATGGATTTAGGCAAACCAAGTAATATGGATATTATATTGACTGCCCAGTTACTCAGCAAGTCATCAATCAGCAGTTACAGCCTGTCAAAAATATGATAGAATCATGGATTTGCATGGGGAGAAATCCGTCTCCTGTGTCCAATGGTGCAGAGAGCCGATGAGGTTTCACCTAAAGGAGCGGAGCAGGATTTGGGGGAGGGGGGGGAGGCGGGAGGGGGAGGAGATTTGTGCTAGGCACACATATGCCCTGTAGACTCTTGCTCCAACCTTTACCTGCTCCAGTGCCTTGCATGACCACACACAGTTAGCACCCACGGAGCTTGAGGGCCTACCACTGTATAAATGCATCAGCCACCATCCCTTGCAGCATGACCACATTAGACCTGGAGGAGCCACTCTGCAGCCCAGATGAAGAGGATTCCTCCCCCTTTTTCCCTGCAAAGATCCACAAACAGCCAAATTTCTCAAGCCGGGTAGAAAAAACTTAAGGTCTGATTCTACCACCTCAGATCTTGTGGAATAGCCTTTACTCCATGAGTCATCCCATGAAGATCAACAGCACGACTCATACAAGAAAGGGCAATTCAACGTGAGGATGGGAGTCAGAATAGGGCTCCTAATTCATATATAGTGTTATTTATTTATTCATCGTCATCCTACCTGAGAGGTAAACATTGATAGCACAGTTCCATTGGGAAGGTTACCGAGCCAGAAATCAGAGGTTCCCTACTCAAACACCAAAGGCAGAGAATCTCTCATCAGAGTCCAAGGTTTCAAGTCTTTCATTAATATCTATCAGGGAGATTTTTTTCACTGCAGAGAGCCAAGCAAAGCTATTTCTGCAGCCTCACGCTCCTGGGCTGTGCTCCCATCCAATCACACGAGCCGAGCAGGGCTTGGGTAGGAGGCGTTACAGGAAAACATAGATGCCGCAAGAAGTGACACGGGTGATCCAGTGGGAGGCGCGTCTCCCTCCAGATTGGTGCCGAGTCTAAGCCAAGAATACATTATCCCACCGGAAATCCCAGGAGGGAATCCAGGGAATCAGACTGTAATTACACTGAGTCAGCGGGATTAACACTAACTCTCTAAAGGTAATGAAAAGTGAAGCATGCCATTAAAGTAGAAATACAGCCCCCAGCTCCCCCAGGAGATCTGTCAAGAGACCTGGCCATTACAGAGTGGGAAAGGGCTCAGAAACCCTTCTCCACTCCCCAGTTGTAGGGCCCACAAAAGGACCGTGCAGGAACGCAGTCCCTGCGTTCAGAGAAGCACAGGGACTGCTCCGCTCCTACACCTAGAGAGGGCAGAAAGGAGGCAGGGACCATCCCACTCCACGCTGAACCCAAAACAGGCCTGGTGCATAAGGAAACGCAGGCGTGCTCAGAGGTGCTGGAACAATTTGTACAGTGGGGGTGCTAAGAGCCATTGAACCAAACTGTAAACCCTGTGTATGCTGGAACCCACTTCAAGCCAGGGGGTGCGGAAGCCCCACACACACACGCACACCAAGTTCCAGCACCTATGGGCATGCGTCCTCTGCACGTTAAAGAGGAGCTCTGCTTCCCTCAGACGGAATGCCTCCTGGTCTCCCCTTTGCCCCTACTATGGGCTCTGCCTAGCAGGCATGAGGTAGCCCATAGTCAGCAGCTTTTGCAGTCATCACTCAGGTTTAAAAGGACGAGCTGGTTCCTATCCATTGTTTGGAAGCGATGCCAGCGAGATTCCCCCTGGCCTTGCTCTGTGGCTGGACATGCGAGGCAGAGCTGATGGGCTGCAGGGGAAGCTGCATGCAGCCCTCCTCAGTGGGTGCACGGGGACTGCTAGGACAAGCCCTGACTCAAGGAGTGAAGGTCTTCCAGTGGCTTCCTCCCAGCAACGCCCATCACAAACGAGATAAGCTACGAATAAGCTGAAGGGCAAGCACTCAATCCTAAAGCCAAGAGGAGGGGAAAGGTGGACCCATGGAAACCCCAGCAAGGGCACGTAGAGGAATGGAACTGGAATGTAGAGGCTGGGTGACTGGCCACCGTACAGCAAGTCTGTGTTACAGAGACAGGGGCATGATTTGGGTGTATTTGGGCCTCTTTTAAGGCTTCTCTGGTGGCCAGATCTGGCCAGTTGAAAATTCCCTCGAGGGAAGGAAGCTCTCTGATGTCACATTGCCAACACGCCTACTCCTGTGCGATCCCCAAAACCAGCCCCACTTCTGGGGAGGAGCGTGTCAGGGGCTTGCCAGCGGCGTGGCCCTCCCACAGGCTGCTGTATCAAACACTGGGGCCAGGACCGGGGCTGAGCCTGATGGCCTCCCTCATTCAGCAGCCCCACGTGGAGTCTCAATTCAGCAGAAAACCTGGGCCGCAGTCTCTCATTCGGTCCCCAAGTTCTTAAAACTTGACGCAAGGAGAGAAAAGCCCAGCAATAGCGACGGTTCGAGGTGCACATGCCGCACCGAACGCATGCGCCCATTCTGAGCAACAGTCAGAGTCTCTCCGCTGCGGAGGGGTAAATCATGCCACCTGGGACTCATTAGCTAATGGTTACAAAAAGGTAATGAAAAGCATTTCAGAAATGCCGTGCTAAACTTCCAGAAGTGTCGTTACAGGCTGGAGACACACTTCTGGCAGCCATGTTATCACGCACACGGCCAGCAGCTGAACATCTCATTGCTCCAGCTCCAGCTCCACTCCACAGCCCATTGCATCACCTAACGCACCACTACCAATAATCTATAGCAATCCAGGACATTTTCAGCATACCCGTTTCTGCACACAAACCTGCCAGCAAAAATGGCAGTTGAGCTAATTAGTGCGTCCAGTTAGGGCAGCTGGGCACCCAAGCACATGATCTGCATGCATGAAGGACCCTATTTGCTGCACTGGCTTCAGGGGAAGTTTT
Organism: Platysternon megacephalum; assembly: GCA_003942145.1. Lineage (NCBI taxonomy): Eukaryota > Metazoa > Chordata > Testudines > Platysternidae > Platysternon > Platysternon megacephalum. Next base: position 6,170,316 of record QXTE01000030.1, on the reverse strand, counting down.
GCCAGAGTACATTTCAAGTAAGGAATGCAGGACCTGGTCCAAAGCAGATGCTCAGCCACATCTCTGTGCACAGCAGATATTGAAATGAGATCAGTTTGGGACTAGCTGAAAGTTCATCCCTAGAAACCAAGGAGTATTTCCTTTATTTTCGCATAAAGCACCATGTACACATCTTTGGCGGTATAAAACAAACATTAAATAATAATGAGAAATGTAATATGCAGAAGTCAGGGAAGCATGGGGTCAAATGGCTATACCTTCAACCCTCAGCATCCTAATAGCATTCTGTCTAGAAATCCTTTGCAATGGTTCTTTTGGGGGAACAGTGGTGCCCCCAAATGGGAAAGCATTCTGCTGCCAGTCCTAAAAGAAACTGCTCACTTCCCCTAAGGGAGCAAGTCCATAAAATTATTCTGATGAGTGAATACACTTTCTAAAAAAAACTGTTCCTTGTGAAATGGGGAAAACCCATGTTTCCCTCCCTCTACAGATCCTGCAGTTCAACAACTATTCCTGAAAAGGGTTTTGTTAAACACCACTCCTCATTGTTCAATAATCACTGACTGAAAGCAAAATACTGCTAATAGGTTAGCAGGGCATTCCTGCTAGTGGGATGAGTCAAAGTGAGATCAATAATTTTTTTAATGCAATTATTTATCCCAATCCTGTCCAATCTTTTTCCTAGTTAAAAGGCTGAAAATACACCCAGACAGGGGTTCTCACAGATCTTTACTTATTTATGGATTACCCGCATCACACTGGATAATAATGTCTAACATTATACAGGTGCTTTAAAAACCACTGGCTTACCTTAAAAAGGTGATTTGTCTTTAATCCTGAAGGAGGGGTGGGCAAACAGCAACTGTGAACAGCTGATGTAACGCGGAGACTGGGCGTTCAGGATGAATACTGGACTTGACTCAGTGCCCACTTCAATTAACATTGTACAAGGCCATAGTTGCACCATGTTCATGCCATGCTGTTCTGTCACTGGAAGCCTCATCAGGTTTCCTAGTGGTGAGCGACAGGCTGCTGACAAGTCAGATAGGGTGTATGGAGGATGGCAGCATGACTGGAAAGGTGAGTGACGGATTTAAGGATATCCCCCTCAAGCCAGCCACCAACACTGCCCTGCCAAAAGCATTGCCATTTTCCACCTCCACTAGTGAGATTCAGGACATGTCCTGGGAGACGCCCCCTCCACCCCAAGGAGTCCTGCAAATTCCATACCGTTTCCTCCCCAATAAAAACAAATCTCCCTCCCCTTCTTACTCCTCTATGCAAACCCCTCGATCCTTCTATCCTTCCCCTCCATCTCCCCAACTTTCCTCTCATTGGAACCCCGTGGAGGCTGCTCTATGTAGCTCACCTACCTAGCAGCTGTTCCTCATGGTGGGTGCCCTGCCATCAGTGGGATGGCTGGAAAGCAAGCCCCCGGCGGCAGTCAGCAGGTAAACAGTCATCTATTCTGGGGAAGGCGAGTAGCCTCTGACTGTGGGCGGTCGTCCCTAGCCAGCCTGGGCAGTCAGGTGGAGCAAGGGGGCCTCAACTAGCTGGTGAAGGACCAGTGGTGAGGAGGGTTTCCAGGCTTGCTCCCAGTACTGGCTTTTCTAGCCCTTTGCTGGGGATGGGCGGGCAGGCAGGTACTGGCATAGGGAGGCTGGCTGTGGCCGCTACAGGACTCCCACTCAGGGCTGTAGCAAGTTGGCACCACCTCCATTTCTCCTGCGCTCAGATGATGCCAGAGCACCCGCTGAAGGAGGGAGTTTACAGGGACTACGTAGCACTGTGATGGGGCCATGCTCTATCCTGTCTTCTGATGCCCCAGAAACGGCTCAGACCCACCTTCTTTAGTATTCAGTCTGTATTTGATTCCAGAACCTTCCACCAACACCGGTACAGTGCGACAGCCCAGTTTTTAAACCCTACTTCTTCGAGTCCCTCTTCCCCAAGGACTGTAGGAGGAAAAGAGAGCTCCCTGCCTTGGGCACTCTGCTCAGCTAGCCCTGTCCTCCCTCCTTTGTAACACTGCCTTCCTGGCTTTTATCAGGTTAGCCAGCTGAGGGTTTGTTAGTTTCTTACCTCCCTAGCCTCTCCTTCTGATTAGCTAATTGCTCAATCAGCCATCACTGGGGAAACTAACTGAGGCTACAGCCATCAGAGAGCCGACCCCACCGGTCAGGCCTCAGCACTCTGTCACAGGCACATTCCCCATGTGATCCCAAGAAGACAGGGAGGTGCTCCCCTGGTGTAGCAGATGAATGAGGATCTGAGCCAGCTCCCATTACTGCCGTGAGACTGAAACCAGACCCTGAGTGAGTGGCAGTCAGATGCGTCCCAGGCTCAGAGAGGGCTAAAATTTTAAGCCAAGCCAGGCCTAATAGTTTTGAGTGAGCCTGGGTAAGTTCCCCCACAAACGTATACACCCCATAGCTAATTTCATGATCACAACTATGCACCAGATTAGCCCAAGGATGGGGCGGAGAGTCAGCGAGAGGATTCTTTGGTATACGTAGTATTGCCAACCCTAAGCATTCAAAAACCATGAGTCAAGACCCTCAAAAATCATGAGACTGCCTTAAAAAAAAAAAAATCAGGACTTATTTTAAAAATGTAATTGTGGGCTCGGTTTGTTCGCTTTCTGGTTTTGAGGCTGCATTTGGGTCATGTTTTCAAGCTTGTCTCCACCATCAGGAGGACTAAAAACTTACTTTTTGCTGTTGTAATTAAAATTTGAGATTCTCATCCAACCACATGCCTCCAGGAGGTGGGGCTTTATGACAAACAATAGAACGGGGAGGCTCTTGAAAAGATGGTGAGCGCTGGCCACATGCTTTTTTAGCTCCTTCACCATGGGCACTCCTGCAAACAAACAGTACGAACAGGGGAAGAGAGTGATCCTTCACTCACTCGTTGTATATTAATGGCTGGGGCTACACAGCAAGTTACTGCAGGACAAGCCAGGGCGCGACTCTGCAGTGCACCCGCTTGCCGCGCAACAACATCCCATGCGGACACTGCCACAGTACAGTGAAAATCCCGTGTACGCAAGCGTGTGTTGAGGCAGTGGGGGAAAAGATGCAGCTTTAGGCCCCAATGCCCAGCCTCCAGCTAAAGCAGCAGAGCCCAGCTTCTTGTTCCTTTCAGCCCTAGCAATCGAGCTGCGTGGGTTTCTCTCTTCACGGCTCTCTTCACAAGAGAAAAGGCTAGAAGTTTACCTTTTGGGGGTTTTTTTTAAATAAAAACTGAGCGATTCTCTTTTGTGGGGCCCAGACGCCTGGCTCTGTTTATGAGGAGCTTGTGCAAGTCCCCCTCCGCCTGCCAGTGCAATGAGAGCACTGCCTCAGGCCTGTAATCCAGAGTGACTCTGCTTCCCCGCCACAGGCCTCTGTGGCCCTCACTTCACCTCCGATTTCCAGTAGCACGCTCCTCCCGCCTCAGCCTCCGGAATTAGCACTGCACCAGCAGGATCTCGCTCTCCCATCCCTACTCTTGTTTGTTGGCAGTAGTGCCCATGATGAAGGAGCTAATAAAGCGAGTACAAATTTCTCTAATTGGGACTGCGTTTCCGGAGCCCTTTCCAAGGGAGCTGCACTAAGGAGCACTGATTAATGACAAATATTTCCAAAGAGCTCGGGCTGATAGCTATTACCTGGGCTATCAGTCAATTTAAAACAAACCACTGGAGCCATTCACATCCCTAATCTTAATCTAAGCGTTCACCGACTCTCTTCTTTCAGAAGCCTGCCTAATCCCATGCTATCATTTGGTATCGCTTGATGGGTTAACTGTGCATGCTAATTCAAGGGAACCAGCACGCAAGTGCTAAGCCAGGTACACAGAGCAGCACAAACTGTTCACATTAGAATTTGTGATGGGCACAAAACCTCCAAGGTTCCCTAAGTACGCAAGCCTTCTGAGCTTACCCAACTGGACATCCTTCTCCCACCTGGTCCTCCTGCCAGTCATCCTGTGAAAATCCTCCACCCCATTCCTTATCCACTTCCACCCTGCTCTTACACCCATCCAGCCCCATACACTGGATATCCCTGAAGCTCATCTATAAGCAAATGAGATCTGGTAACTGCACTATCCGCAGCTCCCCAAAGAGGTAGTAGCATCCTGGAACAAATCTCTAATAGGTATTTGGCCTCTGAGCAGCCCAGGTCCTATAGAGGTGCAGGCCAGGCAATGCATTGCTTTTGACAGGAGGTCACAGGGAAAGGGTGTGTGTCTAGCTGAGATTGTGATGTGGAGGTTCTCATAAGAACGGCCATACTGGGTCAGACCAAAGGTCCATCTGTCTGACAGCAGCCAATGCCAGGTGCCCCAGAGGGAATGAACAGAACAGGTAATCAAGTGATCCACCCCCATTGCCCATTCCCAGCTTCTGGCAAACAGAGGCTGGGGACACCAACAAAACCTTTCTCCAAACCCAAAAAGATGCCCTCCTGGAAGGCATGTGTTACTCAAACACATGTTACTGGGCTCAAATAGAAATTTAATGTTCTGTGAAAAACTGGTCAGACTAGATGATCTAATGAACAGGTGTGGGTTTGAGTTAATTAATCACTCCCTAGTTAGGACCCTAATGTATGGATGTTTGTTGTTGTTTTTAATTTGGCATTGGAGATTAATTTAGACTCTCTTTCAAAAAAATGATTCTTCTTGTAAATCAATCAGTTTTAGGCCCATTTGACCTGCCAGTGTCTCTTTAATGATTGATGAGCTGAAACACAAAAGTGAAACCCTCTCGCTTTAACTGCTCCCATCTGAATTTCCTTCACTGTACAAGTTCCATGAGAGACATTTTTTAAAAGGCATTTTGAGTTTCTGTCACTGATTCAAATTCTAGGTTTATAGCATGCCGTACTTCCATAGCATTGTAATATGCAGAGCAGACATACAAATGGAGAATGGGCCATTAGCAAGAAATGTAACAGAACTATTTAATGAAAACATGCTCTTATTAGAAATGAACCACGTCTCAGGAACCACAGCAGGAATTTGTTAGGGTCCTTTAGTTTACTAGTGGCTACTAATTAAATGCAAAACAGCAATATTGATGCAAAAAGCAATGAGGAAAATAGTTTATTAGATTATTTTTCCCCCCTCCCTCCAAATGAAAGCATCCCCTTACAACTGACATGCTTCTTGGCCAAGATTAGCAAGAAGACAGCCTGCAGATAATGAAATCTTCACTCAGCAGAGCGTGTCACTGCATTCAAAAATGGAGGGGAAGGGTTTAGTTCAGAACTGTCGTCAGCCTCCTCCGATATGCCGTTGGCATGAGTTCACGTGGTAACCAGTAGGTTTCCCATAACTCTCTGAATCTACACAATCTCCCATTCCTTAACGAAAGAGTCTCGTTTGCCACCCATACAACTAAGCACCCTGACAGTTGTCAAACTCTATTCCACTCCCTCCCTATCCCTTCCAACGGAGGTTGTATGTAATGCCCATGCAGCTTGCTTTCTATTGTATGCCCTTGTTTCTTTAACCTTCTAGTGAAGAAAAGGCAACGTCTCAAATAAAGTCAACAGACCTCTGTAAGTCACTGTACACAGCAGAACAAAGCTTCCCTTTTAATCTCTCTGGACGTACAAAGTCTCCTTTTCCACATTACTGCAAGGGCTGTTCTTTTAAGCCTTCTGAAAAAAAATCAAACCCCTCCCTAAGGGCATGGTCTGACAATGTGATGCACCAATGGCATGAATCAAAGGGAGATGCTACCTCAAGCTCATTGAAAGAGGTTCAGCAGAGGACTGTGATGTTTATAATAGCGCAAACATTTTCAGTACATAAACAGTGTGTGCGCCTGCTCCCTTCACACTTTGCTAATCAAAAGTACATAGTATCAGATGACCCTGAGAACAGACGGATTCTGCTTGTGTCAAATAGAGCTGCATTATCTCAATATTGAATCCCATTATACAAAAGAGAGGTTTGTGGAGGGGGTGGGGATAGAATATAAGCCAAATACGTTGGTGCATCTTTGAAAAGTCAGCTGTAACTCCTGTCCATATTCTACCATTTTGAGGACCTGCATATGCAAGTATGAAATATTTGGTAGCATCTATAGGTCAGAAGATGCAGTTCACATTGGGAGATATGGATGTGGTTTATGATCTTGGCTTATTTTGGTTACCCACAACAAATATGTTCATTTTCCTAACCCAGACTTTTGCGTTGTTTAATTTTGCCTTTCAAATACATAAGGATCTTCCTGATTATTTCTCCATTGGCAATAGGACTGATCAACTTAATACCTTTGAATAGCAGCGTCTCATGAATAGTCAATATTCTTTTGATCCTCCAAGGTCCCCACAGCTAATCTTGAAGATTATTAAAAGTCTCTGGCTCGATAACAGAATATCCAGTGAAAGTGAATATTACTAGGAAAAATAGCAACTTCTGCTCCATGCAGTCTTCTCTCCATTCAGGGAGTTTGACACAGTCCTGTCAGGGCAGCTAATGGCAGCACATCTTCTAGGGCAGTGGTTCTCAAGCAGGTTTTAGGGGGGCCGCCAAACAGGACCAGCATTAGACTTGCTGGCGCCCAGGGCAGAAAAAAACCGAAGCCCCACAGCACGGGCCTGAAGCCCAGAGCCCTGCCACATGGAGCTGAAGCAGAAGCCTGAGAAACTTAGCTTCTATGTGTCCCCGGTGGTTTGGGGTCCCGGGCAATTGCCCTGCTTGCTACCCCTTAATGCCAGCCCTGGCTTTTATACGCAGAAAACCAGATGTTGTGGCGCAGATGGGCTGGGAGATTTTATAGCATGTCTAGGACGCCTCAGAAAGAAAAAGGTTGAAAACACCTGTTCTAGGGGGAGACACCTTGGGATGGGGTCTTGACATAGTGTAGAGATCTTGGGATCCCTTAGATTGAAGCTTCTTTTCCCCATAGATCCGTGGGCTCCATATGTTTTGAGGACCACGCCCCCTCAGCACCTCTACACAGTCACAAGTAACTCAACCACTCAGGAGAGTATTCAATGGAAACCTGTCAGCACAAAGCTTACAAAGATCTGGGGCCTCTTCTCCCAGTACAATAAGGCCCCCAAACAATATGAAAAATTGAAAGTGAAGATCAAAGTGGGAACATCTGAAGGAAATACATGTCCCAGCCTGTTGCTTGCTGAATTCTCACAATTCAGCAAGTGTTGTTTTTTTTTACTAATAAGATCTTCTGAACACCATTTAATAATAGTACAATAAGACAGACCAGACTTGACAGGTTTGCAATTAATTTTCATCAGCTCTTATTTACCTCTTTGATTCTGGCAGTTTTCCTCTTCTGAACTAGGAACACCAGCTCCCATTTTGTTATTTCAAATGTAGTAAAATCCATAACGTGGCCGGTGTTTAAACATAATATTTGTGTGGATGAAATGAGTAATCATCAAAAATTAAAGTTCTGAGATGAACCAATAAAAGTGAGAAAAATCAAAGCGGAGTCTGAACCAACACTCATTCTGTTACACTTAGATAGCTAGTCAGTAATACTTGTGGGTTACAGAGGGTTCTCTCCACACCCCACAGAGAGTAACTGGGGTGCATTGCCTCCAACTCCATAGGATATGGGGATGTTCTTCTGGGATAGGGGGATTTAGGAGGTTGTGGACGGTTTGCTCCTACACAAGACCAACCGAAAAACTGGCAGAGATTTACCGCCAACTGGGGCTTCACAGCTCCTCCATCCTGGAGGAATCACCTTAAAAGATGGTCCTGGGTTTTAATGGAGGGAAAGGAAACCCTGATGACATGACCACCTATAAGGTGTGGGAAGAACAAGCCATGCACCCTAGGAAAACACTAAAAAGGGATCCGCCCATAGTTCTCTGCAGCCCAGACCCTCTCCCGCAGATATTTTCCTAGAAAGGGAAGAGATATTCCATGTCATCCGCTGAGACCATTTTTTTTCCAACTTCCTGAAAAAGTGTAAAGTTATCAAGGGTCAAATCCTGCCCACCATCAGCCAATAGCTCCAGTGGCCCTAAACTTATTACTCAACTGTAGTAGCGGTTCATTACCACTGCTAGGCAAACCAGTGCTAGCACTTTACCTCAGGCTTTTTTGTGAATGGTACTCTAGGGTCCCTTTGCTATTGTAATTATGACCCTCTGTGCCTGGCCTTGAGATGCCCCCGCTTCCAGTTGGCTGGGCTTGAGTTGCTGCAAACATGGCAGCTGGGGGACTGGTGTCAGGAGAAGCCAAAGCACAGTTCCAAGCACAACTGGATAAGCAGCAGTGGGCACCAGCTGAGGTCTCATTCTAGAAAAGCAAGAGAGTTGTGTGGAGAGGATGAAAACCACTGAACTGCAACACTGCTTTTGGACAATGCTACAACAACAATAGAGGCAGTGACCCACGAACCTGAAGTAGAAGGAGTTGAACTGCTCTAGTCCCAATCTTCATATATAGCTACATCCTATTCTCGGTAATAGGATCTTCATCCTTGAAAACCACCATGACCTGGGAGTTTCTTGATAAATTTAAGGACGAGATCAGTTTTCTTGTTCAAGGGTTTGTACCGTATATGGGATTCTTCCCATTAGGGCGTCCACAGAGTCAAGTTCTATGGCTGCCACATAAGCGAGATCAAAAATACATTGAGCAATGTACCCTTATCCTCTTCCATAGTTCTGTCAAAGAAACACAGATCAGCTCAGCTATCGTTCACTAGGGCAGTGGTCCTCTCTAGTGACGAACGTTGCCGGAAGAAAGGCCACAGACAGCAGATGATTTTACAGGATACCTGAGAGTATATGGCCACTCTGACACAATGAAAGCTTGTACTGGTGGATCCCTGCACCCAAACAGAGCCCCATTCACATAAGTGGGACTCTGCACTGATACAGAGGCTGCATGACGTCAACTGCAAGACTGAGACCTTAGCATGGTAGCGTGTCGGGTATGATTGGCAGAGCTGGTCAGACGATGGTAAACAGCTTTCACGCAAATTCCCATTAAAAAAAAAAAACAACAAATTGGCACTTTTTCCATCAAAAATTGAAAAACATTTTGACCAGCTGTAAATAATTTGTCCCGTCAGCCTATTAATCTCCTCCCCTCAGAATTTTACCATGGATTTCAATGGGCTCTAGACTAGGCCCCTACTGAATAGTTAGACCCCTCCATTTCACAACAAATGGACATTTAATTCATCTAGTAGGAAGGAATTTACAGAAGTTAAATATAAACCTAAAAAAATGTCAGTGGTTTCAAATTTGAGATTCTCATACGTAAAAATACTGCAGCAGTTCAGTACTATATAATCCAGTCTCATTGATGTGGAAGGTTGGTTGGTTGGTTTTGCATACAATTGCACATAGGAAATACAACCTCATGTTCTGATTCAGTCCTTANTTTCTTGATAAATTTAAGGACGAGATCAGTTTTCTTGTTCAAGGGTTTGTACCGTATATGGGATTCTTCCCATTAGGGCGTCCACAGAGTCAAGTTCTATGGCTGCCACATAAGCGAGATCAAAAATACATTGAGCAATGNAGCCCCATTCACATAAGTGGGACTCCGCACTGATACAGAGGCTGCATGACGTCAACTGCAAGACTGAGACCTTAGCATGGTAGCGTGTCGGGTATGATTGGCAGAGCTGGTCAGACGATGGTAAACAGCTTTCACGCAAATTCCCATTAAAAAAATAAATAATTGGCACTTTTTCCATCAAAAATTGAAAAACATTTTGACCAGCTGTAAATAATTTGTCCCGTCAGCCTATTAATCTCCTCCCCTCAGAATTTTACCATGGATTTCAATGGGCTCTAGACTAGGCCCCTACTGAATAGTTAGACCCCTCCATTTCACAACAAATGGACATTTAATTCATCTAGTAGGAAGGAATTTACAGAAGTTAAATATAAACCTAAAAAAATGTCAGTGGTTTCAAATTTGAGATTCTCATACGTAAAAATACTGCAGCAGTTCAGTACTATATAATCCAGTCTCATTGATGTGGAAGGTTGGTTGGTTGGTTTTGCATACAATTGCACATAGGAAATACAACCTCATGTTCTGATTCAGTCCTTACTCCTTCCTTAGAGGTTTTTAAGGTCAGGCTTGACAAAGCCCTGTCTGGGATGATTTAGTTGGGATTAGGTCCTGCTTTGAGCAGGGGCTTGGACTAGATGACCTCCTGAGGTCCCTTCCAACCCTGATATTCTATGAACATTCCCAGAGATCATGGGAATTATGCTTAAATAAGGAATGCAGGATTCTGTCTTTTTTTTTTTTTTAAACATTGATCTTGCAAATTATATATTTTAAATGACTTTTGAGATTTCACATAGAAAATCTCCTAAATTTTTCAGCTGTTCATATTTTTAATTACTAAAACAAATGAGGATGGATTCTCGGGTACATGGGTTAAAGTCAATGGGATTCCACAAGTGTAACACAGCAGAATTTGGCCCTGTATTTCGCCAGCATTAACATTCATAGTATATTTTACCCAAGAGCAGAATATGAGCTTATATACAGTGAAATACTATCCATAATGTAATGGCGATGAACCCAACCTCACAAACAGAACCAGGCTTAGGGCCTGTACTTGCACCATGAAAGTCAATGGAGTTTTATCACTGACTTCAGCGTGCACAGGATCAAACCCATATCATGTTTACAACAGTGAGCAGCCCCATTGACTAGAAAGGGACTATAAGAGGAAGGATGGTCCAGTGGTTAAGGCGCTAGCCTAGAAGTGGGTTCAATTCCTTTCTCTGCCACGGTTGTCTTATATGACCTTGGGCAAGTCACTTAGCCTCTCTGTGCCTCAGTTGTAAAATGTCAGATAGGGATAACAACACTTTCCTACTTCACAGGGGTATTGTGAGGATACATACATTAAAGACTGAACAACTTTGAGATCTGCTGATGAAAAGCACTAAATAAGAGCTGGATATTGTTACTCTCAGTAAGAAGCACTGCAGTGTTTCTGCAGGATCATGCTCCAAGTCCAAACTCAAATATTAATTACACCCTAAGTTAAACTACTGTATAAGCAATGACCTGCCATACTACTACAAATGGCAGAACAAGCAGCAAATTAAGCACCTCTAGTACACAAAAGAATATTTCACAGAAAACACTATAAAGTTGTGCTGAAAATTAAAGAAGAAATCAGAAATATTCCATACACTACTCTGTTATGTTATAGCATGTTTACATACATAACAAAAATAAAAAACAGCTAATACATCTTAGTACTTTCCACTGATATGTAGATGAAGATAAGTGACTTAATTAAAAAATTAAGAGTCTAGATCTACCATTATTGAATTCTTAAAAATATATATATCAATGTTAACCTGTTTGAGCTGTAGCAAATCAGGACAGCAATATTAGCTAAGATAAGAGTCAGAGAGAAAATAATTCATTAGTGTTATTAACAAACCCTAATAAAATGCTGTTGAGCAGATGTCACAAGAAGTGTGAATTATGCATTATTTGCTCCATGATGTGTATGACGAAAATATATGATGGATTTTTAGAACAAGAAGGATTATCTGGGAAAGGTAAAGAAGAGATGGGGGGGGGGAAGTATTGGTTAAAAGTTTTAAATTAAATGTTTACAAATTTTATTGTAAAACAGTATGATATTGTATTATAAAACCCATCATTAAAGTTTGATACACTGAGACAAATTAAGAGACTAAATCTAATCTATAGCATTGGCTGGAAGCTAGAATCTTATTTTCCATGTACTATATAGTTTGAAATATTTGCACATCAAAACAGACTCAGCTTTTACACTTGGGATCCCAAAGCTTTGTAAAAGAAACTGTGAAAAGAGTAAACTTTGAATCTCAATTTCTTCAGGAAGCAGAGTTTTTCTAGTCACCGTAAGTGTCCTTTTCTTCTCAGGGTGACCTTAACTTTCAGATTTGTAAAATGGTTTCCCTTTGTGTTCAGTTCTACTGTGTAATACATTTTAAAAATAACTATTTATCTTCTTCAATATATTAGTCAAATATACCACAAGAAGCCTCTTTGGGTATTTTTGTTCTGAAGTTTGCCCAAGCTTAAGTCACTGCTGATTTAGAAGAGATGATACATTTAGTAACAAGCAAACAATCATGAATATATTTGCTGGAATGCCATCTCTGCATTCGCCTGTGCCAGCATATTTAAGTGCATCAGTTGTAACTATATATCTATGTATATTTACACAGAGCAAGACATAACCTGATATAATTTGAAAAGAATGTTTTACACTACACATATTACACTGTTGCCAGCCTGATTCATTGATATTGTGAAAACACATAGGCCTGAGTTTCTGAAAAATGTAAATGAACTGCAAATTGACAAAGCTGTTTTTAAGTTAAGTCGTGTTTATTTGTGAAATGCAGGAATCAATACATACTCAAAAGGGTGTATCTGTGCAAAAGTTTAACATTAAAACAGATTTCAATGCTTTTAGATTTTGCACTGCTAATCATCATGATCTCAGCTACTTCCACTTTGTAATGACAATAATGAATAAACATGCTGTAATGAAGGACTAGGACCTAACAAGCTGATCAATTGTTAATTCTATAAAATGACTAGAACGTGTCCTTGCTATCAATAGCTAAATCAACATCTATTTGTGAAACTAATGTATATCCTCCAGCTAGTCTGGCCTTTCTCCTTAATAATGTCATTATCATTTTGGTCATATTTAAGGGGAACTTGAACAGAATTATTTTCTTGTGCTTTTAAAAAAAAAAAAAAAAAAAGTAGCAGCAAAAATTGGTTTGACATTTAAAAACAAATTGCATATCTATTATATGGAGGGTGCAGTTTTACTGATAGGACTCCAATTAGAAATACAGAAAGATCCATTCAAAAACCCATTTGATAATGTTATTCTTAAACCTTACTGTTCATAACCAAACAGCAATTTTAGTAAAGTATTCAAAGTATAACTTTTATTACATCTTTTGCTTTAACCCTTTGTGTAGCAAAAAAAAAAAAAAAGATTTTAAACAAAAGACTGCAGTACATGATAACTGTAACAGAACATGTTATTTGTATATAAATATGTACTTACACCAACATTACAAATTGGTTGGTGTTTTTAGCAAAGAGGAGAACCAAATTGGTAACAATCAATTTTGTGGCAAAATGAAATTATATATATATTCTAAATACAAATAGCTACAAAATTATTACATATAGCTGCCATCATCTGCTACAGTCCTAAGCAAGATTTAACATTAATAGCTTATTCACTGCTGAAAGTCCAACTCAATGAGAAATATGTTCAACTTCCACACTGCAAAAGCCTACCAGTGCTAAAAACATTGATTTTCCTCTGGCTTTCATGGCCTTTTGCAAAGAGACTGGTTAAATGCTGGTCCCCTTAATCCTGCCAACAAAACAACAAACAGAAAGCTGGAGAATAGATTGTGACTAGAGAACAAATGTGATCTGTAGTTTTTGAAGTATATTAACATTATCTGAGAAATACTCAAATTTAGATACAACTTCTTAAAATGAAGCAATTACGGGCCTGATCATTTCACCTTTACTCATGCGAGTAAGTCCCATTGCAGAATCCAATTCTGGTTGCAGGGTTCTGTAGACAGAAGCAGGGTCAGAATTCTTTTGTCCTTATGCATACATAACTGCTGCTAAAGTCTGTGAGAGTACTGGATACTGTACCTAGGGGATGCAGGATTATACCTTAGTTTAACTATTTAAATCCTAAACAATTGTATAGCCCTTTTAATTGGTTTGTTTCTCTACATACATGCATGGGGGAAATGGACTTGTGCAAATGAAATGGGGCCCAAAAGCTGATTTCGAGTATCATATGCAGTAATTTGGGCATTTCTGGATGCATTATTGGTTGGCTTGGAGCCCATGCAAAATTGTTAAGAACTGAAACTCATGTAACAAGTCATTGGAAGGAATATTTCCCCTACATTTGCATTTGTCAGGGTTTTGGTTGGGGGAGGGGCGTGGTAGAACAGGTATGCTTCTTCAAAGGATGGACATAAAGGGATGTTCTGGGGATTTTTCCAGGTTGGTGGGGGGCAGGGAGTTAATTTATTTATCGGCTGGCTGAGGTAAATTATCTCCATTGAATTATTTAATGCTGCAGGCAGGCTGAGTTAATATACGTCTATATTAGCATTTAACGTTGCTGGGTAGTTATCATTGTTATGGTAAGTTTAATTATTTTTGGGGTGCTCAAAGCTTCTGTATGGTCTTTTTATTGTTAAATCTAAATAAATGAATGTCCTGAACTATTAACGACATGCACAGGAAGACGAAAGTAGATTTTTTGGTAGAAGTGCTTTTAATTTAGGAAGATATGCTGAATGCCATTCATTTGGGATCCATTCCTCTGATGGAGCATTCCATTAATACTTCCATAAAATAAACCATCCCTCCCTGCATTTATCTGTGTCAGGTAGATCTAGAAATTGGGGGGAGATTCCTTCTCAGATAAGACTCTCCTAAATAGTAGACTCACTGCAGATTTTTGAAGGTATGCGTTTGTGAAGGTATTTGGATTATGTTAATACCTACTCATTTATGCTAAAACATTTAAAACTAAACAAAACTAATAAATCATCCAGCACCAGACTAAAAGCCACTGTTAGATTAAAACTCAGTTTTTCCGCATATCTTTCCCTTTTAGCCCAGAATCAAGCAAACCCTGCAATTGGTAAATATTTTCCCAGTAACCCACTGGAAATACATTTCAGCTTCAGCCATGCAAGTTTCAAAAGCTCTCTCATCCCATTCCTCAGAATAATGCATGTTCACCTGAAGTTTCAGAAACGCTGCTTAACGAACTGAAATAACGGAAGTGAATCCATCTGTTGAACCCCCTTACAGCAATTCTTCCATATTCCAACAAGTTATGAAACCATTTTCAGATTCAATTGCCCGAGTACTTTTATATACAAATGGGCTTGTACCTATGTTTTGTGTAAATTTTATTGCATCAATCTTAGACTCTAGGTGCTTTGCAGGAATTAAGCAGACAATATTTGGTACAAAAATTAACACATCGAACAGCCCATATTCTGTTAACGCAAGCGCAGCAGATAATCCTCATGGGTCCTATACACCTGTGTTCATGCTGCATGGCTCCTTCCTCCATGAGTAGTTCCACTGAAATCAGTGTGACTACTCCTGGGAGTAAAGAACTACGCCACAGGACTAAAAGACAAAAGAGTCAGGCCCAGCAACAGCAACTCTGAGTTAAACCTCATCTATCCCACCAGGCAGCCTAGTAACCCACCTCCTCCCAACACGCCTGTGAAAAGAGGTGGGGTGGCTGTGGCCACAGAGCTCAGATTCATAGGGAGGCCCTGCCAGCCACAAAGACCTCCTAAGCAGTTCTATGGACCACTTCAAATCCAGATACAGCAGCTGTTTGCCTGTTGCTGAACCACAGCTCCTCTAACAAGCAGCTAGTGGAGCCTCCAGCAACAGGCGCAAGGTATGCAGTTAGCTGCACATGGAGACCAGCAAAGCCAACCACCTCACTTTTTCTGTTCATTAGAAGAGAGCAGAAGGAACTTCAGAACCCCTGTGCTCAATCTGAGACAGTCCACTGGCGCAGCAATAGTAGGAACCTGGGGGAACAGCTCAGTCAATTTCCCCCACCAGCCTGAGTGTCTCAGGGGTACAGGGCAACAGCAGAAAGTAGCCAGGTCCACAAAGATTTTTTCAGAACTCATCGTTCCCAATGGCTGGGAGCAGGAGAGGGGGATGAATGGAAAGGGTTTGTGGGGTACCCACTAAATGTGCTCTAGGATCTTTTCTTTTCTTTTTTGGAAGCAGGGGAGATTAGGGAGACCCCAAAACTAATTTTACTAGGATAGATCTACTATTTCATGGCTTGGATCCTCAAGGGTTATTGGTGCTGAAGATCCAAACCAAGTTTCTTTTATTTAAAAAAAATTATAGTTAGTCTCAGCAGGTTGAATGAATTTTACCAGGAAAAATAATAAATGATGTTCTTTTCTGAAGTTGGAAACTTGCTGTCTCCAATGTTATTAGCATGTTATGGTGATTTAAGTTAAAAAGGAAACATGTATTTTATCACCCTGATTTCATCTCAATGCAATATAACACTCTAGAAACAGGAAAATATCACAGCTTAGCATCCTAAATTCACTACTGTAACCAGATAAATCCTTCCTTAGTCATGAAAACTTCTGCACTTCACTACATAAATACATCTGCAATGTACTTCTATTCATTGATCAAACTACCAGAAACACACAAACTTTTCATTGACTAATGGGAACACCACAGATATCCTAAGGTAACTAGACCCAACCAGTCATACATACCCTGACCCTAAAATACCACAACCTCCACAATGTTAAGCTGGATAATACAGCAAACAATATGGGATTCCATTCACCCATCAATAACTTATGCTAAGGTTTTAATTCCTAATACATCCATGTCTCTTGCACACCCATGGAAGAACAAAATCCTGCTGTTTAATTGCTATATCATATTTTCAAGCTATCACAATTTTCTGTGCATTGCAATATTTGCCATTGAAAGGCATCTCAGTACAAAAACCAAAACTTAATTTTGCAAAGAATTATTAAACATTCAGTGTCATTCTGTCTGCTTCCAAGAGGTCTAGATTTGGCCCTCTCTCTTACTAAAGCTACTGAACAAAGGGTCAAATTCTCCGCAGACCTACCTAATTAATAACCCTTGAAATCTGTGTCCAAAGAGAATGTGATGCATAGTTTGTAAAATGCAAGCATAGATTCTGATATCCTGGACTGTACAAACACGAGCCAGAGGTTTGCAATTCATTTAAAAATTGTTAAAAGATCTTCTGTTAGTTGCTTTATCCAAGCCTAGGGCTTACTCTGACAACCAGAATTGTGTTTTCTTTTTTCTTGATACAGCACGGAAAAATTGCTTATTGCCACTTTAAGAACCAAATTGTCAGTGTCCCAACCTACCTTTACCAGGTGTAAGTTGTTCCCACAACTAGAATGGCCAGGCTTAGCCCAAATGAAACCACACACCTCTTATCAGTAGGACTTTAACATAATTAAACATGTATTGCAGGTGGTGGTTCAGAAAACAAAGGCAGCAAAGCCCAAACCTTTTTTTTTTATATCTAAACAAAGTATATTAACCAAACTCTGTTACCTGCACTACTGCATGCAAAGCATGGTTTATAAATACTGTTGCTTGCTTTATTTATCATTGCTCGTAGTCTCCCAGAACACAAGAGCTGTCATTTCAAACAAGAAAGAGAGACATTCTTTGTGTGGGCACTTTGTTGAGGAGAATATTCTACAAGAAGAAAGACCTGAGCATGAAGGTTCTATTGTCAAAGCTCTCCCTTCCGTTGTGTTTCAATTACTATTACATTTTACAAAAATTAGTAGCACCACCATGAAATTTGGTTCTACTTTCCTTTATTTGGGTTGTCCACTGGCATAATTCCATTGACTCCAATAGAGTAAGTACTAGCAAGAGAGGAATCGGGGCCATGGCATAAAGGAGCTACAAAGCAATCACTTAAAAAGTGTTCCGTTTCAGTGATGTGGCTTGTGGAAATCTACAATAACCTGCTGGTTCCTATTGGCTTTCCTGGGGTTCTTTAGAGCAGCATAGACACTCTGCTTACAGTGGCACAACCCCAAAGTAAATTCCCCTCGTTTTCAAGCACTCAGCATGCATTATAGCTGAAAGTACCATCCAGCCAATGCAGGGATGCTAGCTGGCTCTATGAACATACGCTGCAGAGATTCTAGCATTCCTTGCTCCTGGAAATTTCTTTAATACAATGGCTTAGGCACGGACACGTACGCTGCAGGAGAAGGATGAAATGTTTGCTTTGCAGCATCCAGGTGTTATTAGCTATACACTCCTCTTACGGTAAAATAAAATAAAGCGTAGTTGTAAATGAAGTACCTGATCCTGCAATGGCTTTACAGCAGGAAGAACACCCATTGTCAAAGGGAGTTCCAAGTGTGGAGCACTTTCAAGATTATATAGGGACCTTTCTTCAAGGAGAACCTGAAAATTGTTTACTGTCATTAACCACCGTCAGCCAAACCCCTCGTTATTGTTTACCTGCACATACACGTTTTTAGATCAGAAGCAGTGTCGGACAGATCCTGTCCTTCTTACTCAGGCACAACCATCCTGAGAGCTTCGGTCTTTACTCTGGCAAAATGGGAGTTCTGACTGAGTGAGGACTGCAGGAGTTGGCGGCCCTAGCTAAATAAAAACGATTGGCAGAGGGGAATCAAGGAAGACAGCATACACACTTTCACTACTACTGATCACCAGTTCAAATCCAACCCAAGTCAGCGGCTGCAGGAAATCACTACCATGTGATACCTGTTTGGTGATGTATGTGAACTGAAATGACATTCTTAGGGCTTCTTCCATAGCTCACGGACATCAATGGAGTCTTTTCAACGAGTTTTGGATCATGCCCTCAGCGGGCAGTTATGCACATCACATAAACCACAGTGACCACTGGTGGGAAACCTGAATAGAGGCCAAAGATTAAGTGGTGCTAGGGACAGAGCTACTCTCTCATTTCTAGAAGGCAGAGGACCCCTCAAAAAGGACTGAAGCCCATTATCACGCTTGCTTTAGCGCTGCTGAAGCTGTTCTTGTTCTCTAATTAGGGGATTTCAACCTTCAAGGCTGTCCACCCAACACCCTTCACAAGCACTAAATTCACTCAAAACAACAAATTGTATTAAGTTAAAACTGGAAAGCAAAACTCTGCAACAGTATCAACTAAAAAAACATTACAAAAATTAGATTTCACACAGATGAAAATCATTACAATTCTCTAGAGACTTCCCCTCTCTGCAGTAACCCATGTCACTTCCTAGCTAGTAAAAAACGTGCCACAGGATATCAAAAGACTAACAGTCTTCTAATTTTAATATTCCTCTAATCAAATAATGAGTTGTTTACTGCCTTCTAATTTAAAGGTAATTCATTAAATGTATCCTGTCACGTCTAATGGGTAGCCAAGGCATGAGAACAACACACACTCCTGGGGAACATCAGGGGCAGTGTGGAAATACTTCATGTGGTTCACTGAAATGTAATACTTCCTACATATACAAATTGCAGTGATATATATATTATTTAATAATTGCAAAGAAACAATATAAATGAAACACTCCAGTGATTGAACTTGGTGCACCAAATATTTTTAAATAGGCTCAAAAGTGTGAATTCTAGGGAATGTGAGAAAAAAAAATAGGAGAGGAATGTATATCAGTTACAAACAGACCGTATTTGGTATATCCACAAGTGGGTTTGATTCAACTTCCGCTGAAGTCAATCAAAATCTTTTCATTGGATCAGGCCCAAAATGATAATGTAACAATCATGTTTAAGTGAGTGTCATGAAGTGGAAGAGAACAGACTGTACATAGCTATTATGTGCATTGCAAAAGTTGGGTCAGATTCAGTAATATCAGCCCAATACTGCAAAAGCTACCGAAAGCTATTGGTTTTTTTTAATTGGGATGTAGCAAGGTAGTAAAAACATAGAGCCCGGGTCTGCAACCCTTCCTGGCTACTCATACAAAGGTTGCAGTAGGATCACATCCAACGCACTAATGGTATTTAGTGCCTGCAAATATATGATGTATAGAAGAAACATGATTGTTCAGATGACAATGCATGGTCTGGATTGAGAACTCATCAGGTTGTTGTTGTTTTTAAAAAAAATAATCAGGCAGTAGCACACTGTACTAATGTCTGGTTTATTGAAAACTAAGGTACCAACATTCAACCCATCTCTTAACCGGAAATCTTTGAAAAATTCAACTTCTTTGGGGGGGCAGGGGAAAGGCAATCCAAACTTGTTAAGAATCAGTCCATTCTGTCCACACTTGCCCTATTCATCAGAAGCAATGCAGAATCACTAAATCAGTTTTAGAATACAGTTTTGGTCAATGTGTGTCCAATGCAGTCACCTGATTGGCTGTTGGTGATGTCATACCCCAGTGACTGCAGTTTTAACATCATGCACATTACCCCCAATCATCTACATAGCAAGTATCATCAGCGTAAGTGCTATAGTAAATCACTGGAACAGAGAATAAAGCTACTTGTTGAAAGAGAGTGAAAGAGATCGGGTGCTTTAAAAGGGTTATCTTCAGTTTTTATTTTCGAAGTGGAATGGGGTCAGCAAAGAATGCCTGCTTCATTGAGAGGAATGGGGATTGTAATATCCCTAGCTAAAATAAAGTGTGTGTGTTCAAAAGGTCCCATTGGAAAATGTTAAGAGGTTGCCAGTGGTGAGACAACAATTGGTCCAGGAAATAAAAACTATTTCAGGAACCATAATGTTTGGCAAAATGAAGTCAAATCCATTTCTCGGGAACAAAAATGTAACCGTGACATCTGCAAAAAAATAAGCTTCCCTGATTGCTCGTGACATTTTCACAGGTAGAACAGCCATGAAAGTACATTATTTACATCAAATATTGATACTCTCTTTAGTAATGTAAATTGACATGTTGGTTCTTTCTTAGGGGGGTGGCAAGGCAAGTCAAATCTGAAGGCAGATGTACTTAAAAAAAGCATTGGAAAATGCTAGGTCTACCTTCAAGTAATGGAGGTCCTGATTGGTGAATTGATGCTTGCACATATCCAGCTGGTCACTTCGGGAATAGACAAGTCATTATTTATCCATAACGATTCTGATAACTGCATTCATGAATATAAGTCACTTCATGGGTTAAACTGTATCATTACCAGTTTGAAGAATAAATGTTGCACTTCGCTAATCATTTAGTGTTATTAACAAAGTGCAAATTCCTATTGCTCCCTTTAAATATACATCGCATTTATAATTACAGACCATGCAAATATGCACTAAGTGCATGCTATGAAACACGGTGCCAGAAAAGCATAGATGTCAAAGCAATTCCGAAACACATCTGTGCTCAGGTTGTAATGCAATGATTAAGCAGACACCTTGGAGGAGTCTCAGCGGCATACGGGGAGTAGGCGATCAGGAGTTCTTTATTTTGTACCGCTGAGTAATCAGCGGGAAAGAGTCAAACTAGAATTTAAATTGGCGATATAAAAAAAAATAATCCTATGAACCTTCTTAATTTGAGTATTTTAAACATATGCGCGGCCGGGCAAAGGGGAGCGCAGCTGACAGACGCGGAGACGTTCAGGGCAGGAGAGGGAACATTTCAGTCTGGCGCTTGGTGAGTCTCCCCGAATCAGAGCAATAGCTCCGGCTAACCAAATCCAGCTGCGGTTAGAAGCGACGGCAGCTCCTTTGTGGGAAGGCTGCAGCTCTTCAAACACAAGTGATCAAAAGTAAACCCAAAGCTCCCGACGCAAGCCCTGTTCCCCCGCGTAGCCGGAGTGGGGGGGAAAGAGGACTCCGGAGACGGGCAATAGCCGAACCGCAAGAGGAACTGTAACCACATTGAACCCGGTAGGCGGAGGGGAGCGAAACTTTGTTTAGCCCCTTCCAGGGCTTCCCTGCCTGGCATCTGGAGCGCTCGGAGGAAGAAAACAAGCGGAACAGACAAGCGAGGAGAGCCCGGCTAACCAGCGCTGCGCTCCGGGCCAGGAGGAGGGCGGATCGCGGCCGTCCCAGGACCCGGGGGCCGAAGCACTGATCTCCCCGCTACATGTCACGCTTTAGCGATGAACTCCCGCGCGGTGATTAAACCGGGACCTCCGGAGCGCTTCCTCGGCGGGCCCGGCTGCAGGGGGTCAAGAGGCTGGAGGCGGAAGGAGGGGACCCGCCTCCTGTACCCCACAGACCGGGCACATCTCCGCCCTCCCCCAGCAAACCCGATCCGCTCGGCACCAGCTGCACCCGGGCAGCTCCCCCCTGCCAGCCACGGGGGGGGGGGGGGGGGTCCCACCTCCCGCCGTGGGCAGCCTCTTCGCCGGACCACCCCCCCCGGGCGGGCACAGCACTAGCCCTCGCCGCCCCCAGCTCGCCCGGGCTCCGGGCTCGCACTCAGCCCAGCTCGCCCGCCCGGGCAGCCGCTCGCCAGGGCTCTCCCCGGAGGGAGGGTGATGGGCTGCCCCGCACTGCCCGGGGTCCCCCCGAGAAGCGGGGAGCCGGCACCGAGCAGCCCCGTGCCCCCAGCCCCGCCGCCGCCAGGGGATACCGGGGGACAAGCGCTCCCGGGTCCTTTCGGAACAAGCCCCTTCCCCGGATTTAGGGGTCCCCGGCTCCCCAAGGAACCAAAGTGGGGGACCCAGGGCTGGCGAGCCGCCCGCTCCCTCTTCCCCGAAAGTTGGGAGCCCCGGTCCCGGCTCTCACCTGGAGCCGGTCTGTCTGCTCCAGCGACGGACGGACCCAGCCCTCTCCGGACGCGTCTTCAGCCGTGCGCCAGGGGCAGGCGGGCGCTCGCCATGTGGCCGAGAGGCCGAGCCCCGCGCCCGGCTCCGGGGCGCAGCTGCAGCCGGCGGGTCCCGGCGCCCACTCACCCAGGCTCATCGCCCATGGCCCGGGCAGAGCGCGCCGGGAGCTCCGAAGCGGCCGGGTCAGTGGGGCGGGTCCCCCCGTGGCCAGCTGCGTCCGACTCCGGGGCGAGCCCCAGCGCGGCGAGGGGAGACTCAGCCGGGGCGGCTGCAGCTCTGGTTTGGAACTGGAGTGGCCCAGAAAGCCACCCCCCTGCCCACGGCAGCCGGCCCTGATTGGCCAGCCCCGCTCCCTCCCCCGCGCTGGGGGCGAGTCCCCGCCGCTGGCTGCGGGGGCGCGGGGGGAACAGCCGGCCGGCCCCCAGGTCTGCCCGCCCCTCCCCGTGCGCTCCGGCCGGCCCCGCGCTGGGCACATCGATCCCAGCAGGGGAAGGTTTCCGAGCATTCATAACGCGGGGGGGAGATTTCCTGAGACCTACCCGCGCCCGCTGCCCCCCATCCCGTGCAAATCCTGGGCGGGCTTGGGGGTAACCAGCGCTGCGGATGCTGCCAACCTCGGGCCAGGGCCGTCTGCGCAGCGCGAAAAGCACCAGCCGCCGGAGCCAAGGAACTAACGGGCAGCGCTTGCAAACTCATTGATCTCGGACGTGGAGAGAGACCCAGGAACCCACATTGGCGGGGAGCAGACCTCAGAAATCATCTTCTCCCCCCTCCCAGCCCCTTGTTTAGGTACAGAATTATCCGCCTTCCAGTTAATGTTCCTTACCCACTAAGTAGCAGAGGGGTAGCCCTGTTAGTCTGTAGCCACAAAAACAAGGAGGAGTCTGGTGGCACCTTAAAGACCACCAGGTTTATTTGGGCATAAGCTTTCCTGAGTAAAAAAACCCACTTCTTCAAATGCCTGGAGTGATACAGCTACAGATACAAATTACAGACACAGGCGTAAATAGATATTGGCACATGAAGAGAAGGGAGTTCCCTTACAAGTGGAGAACCAATGTTGAAGGCCAATTTAGTCAGGGTGGATGTGGTCCACTCCCGCTAGTTACTGTATTTGTTTCCCTCACCCCACAGTAGGACCGTGTCCGAGGTCCCATTCTCCATTACGCGGCCCCTGCAACATAAAGAGGGATTGCCTGAGTGCAAATGCCCCTCAGCACAGAAGTCTCCACTTTCAGTCTGGCAAACAATTCCCGGGTCAGCCAGGGATGTGGGAACTCCGAAGACTCGGAGCTCAGATTATCATCCTGGAAGATGGATGCTCCTCAGCTGAGCCCACAAAGGCTCCAAGCAACCTTCCCAAATACACTAACCCTTCCTTTAAACAGAACTTGGGTCCCTCTGCCTGCTCCCTCTTCAGAGGGAGGGAGGAAGCACAGTACCTGTTGTTCTTCCTTTAGCATCTTCCTACTGCACCCCATTCTCTTTCTTTCCCCCTCTTTCCGCTCCATAAGGTTCCCAGTTCCTCTTGCCCCTGCCATCACATGACAGCGCACAGTAAAAGTGGAGACGCCTTTTGTTTCTGGGAAGTGCCCTATTCTATGCCTGCTGCATCCCCAGAGCCCTGCCAGTGAGGGAACACAAGTTGCTTGCAGTGCAAGATCTCAATGTTTTTCTCAGGTTGCACGGCACAGGCTGCTCTCCCACTCAGCCCAAGATTTTAGCTGGCTAGCAGAGCCACTGCTAGGATCAGAGAGGTAGGCGTGCCCTCGCTGGGGGAAGAGGACAAAGCCAATTCCCAAGCAAAGGGTTGGTCTGCAAATCCGGTCAACATCTTCTTTTGAAAACACTGGCAACTTGGCAGGCGTGATAGCATGCCAGAGGCCTGACCTGCCAACCTTCCTCTGGTCACAGGTCTGGTCAGTAATATACTGCATCCGTAAGAAAATGGACTGTCAAATTTAGGAATTAAAATTCAATGACATTGAGTGAAAAATGATGTTTTACTGGCAGTTTTCTAGTGGCTGGATGCAGGGGTCACTGACCTACTGGTTGACCTTGGGCAACTCTACTGCTCACTTTCCTCTCTCCCCCTTTGACTACCTTCTCTATTTAGACTCCAGATTCTTTAGGGAGGATTTGTCTCTTACTGTGTGAGTATATTGTGCATAGTACAATGGCACCCTGATCTTGGCTGGGGCCTTTAAGTGATATTGCAGTACCAACCATCATCAACATGTAATGCAAAGAGATAGTGGATAGACTGAATGGACCACCACAGGTGTTCTGAACAAAGCTGAAAAGGTTATTCGTATTGTGGATTTCAACCAGGTATGGTCCTTCAAATTGACCTTTGCCTAACTTTTCCAGCATTACTGTATGCAAGACCTTAAAAATCACTGTACCTTCTCTAGCACAATCTGTTGCATTATTAAATTTACAGTGGCAAATGCAACCCATTTAGATAATTTTGTTGAGAATGAGAGAGAGGGGCGCACAAAATCCAGTTCCACCAATAGATTCCATGCCTCCCCTCTCCCTTATGGCCCAGTCCTACTCCTAGGAAGGAGAGGAATCAATGGTAGTTTTAATGGTGACTTAAACTGGAGCAAGATAAAGCCCTTAGTGTCCGATTTCATTTCTTCCTCCATGCTGCCCGTTATGAGTGGGACTCCATGCTTAGCTTAGTGCTCCCACTCTCCTTTTCTTTCAGTCCTGCCTCCAGATTTTTGTGAAGCCTTCGGACAATAACATCAAGAAAAATGCCCTTATTCACCCATTATATATATTTTAAAAGATTTGAGATCGAGCCAGAGGAAGGTTCTATCTGTGTGTTGTCCTCCTGCTTCAGTTGTCAGCTCTTCAGGGCTGGGGCCACATCTTCTCCTCTGGCTCATACAGTGCCAACTGCACTGGCAGCCATTGACAAATGATCATTATTGTAATGGGGTTGCACATCAGTGCACAATTCCAAATATCCGGGCTGGTGAGCGATAAGAGCATTTGTTGTGTTATGACTGTGTTCTAGGTGAACTATTTTATAGAGAAAGAATTTACATCTTCTGTTTAAACTTTTTTCCTGCTTTTCCAACAGAAAACATTGAAGTGCCATTTATGGTTAGGTCCGTGCAAATGCACTTTGCACCTAATTGCAAGTTACTTTTTAAACACACACACACTCTCTCTCTCTCTCTCTCTCTCTCCAATCCAATCCAGTACTCTTACAAGGATACAATGGTGATTGGTGCACTAGATATAAATTGACAAGCCTACATTTTCAAATGCGGCTAATGTTTTTGGCTGTAACAATTTTTGGGTGCCTACCTTGAGGTAGCTTAAAGGGGTCTGCTTTTTAAAAGTGCTGACCACCCACTTTCTGAAAATCAGGCCTTTTTGAAAGGTATTTTACACTGGTGACTCAAAATGGTGGCACTCAAAATCACTAGTCATTTTTGAAAATTTAGGCTCAGACAGTCTGTTTTTCTTTTCCTCTCTTGGCTGCGAGGTGCTATTGTGGTGTCCCTACTACCCTCTTAAGGTGAAATTCACCCCTGCCCAGAGGAACAGCACACACCCATGCACTGCTTACAGCTCATGTAGGCCTTGTGCTGAATTTCACTCTGAGTGTGAAGCAGCCATATGGACAATTGATGACTGCTCAGAGCTACAATTTCATTTCTTTACAGCTAGGCTGTGTACGATTTACTACTTAGTCTTCATCTCATTGCTACTTCACCCTGCATAAGTCTGCACTGCTTCAGACCTATGCAAAGTACTAGAGCACTAGGTTATACACAGCATTTGTGTCGGAGGCGCTTTGAGCATGAGACAGGCCTGAGAACTCATCCCAGCTCTGACGAAGTCTCTGTCTTTGAACGAATCTCTCACCCCAACTCAGTTTCCCCATCTATACAATGGGAATATTAATACCTATCTCATAGGGGTGCTGTTCAGATAAATTAGGTAATGGCTGTAAAGCATTTTCAACATACAAATGCTGAACAGATGCTCACTATTTTTAGTATATTGAGAGCACTTTTCAAATACCATCTAACTGAATCTTCAAAACATCCCTGCGAGGGGAATTATAATTCCCATTTTACAGATGAAAAACCCAGCAAAGGGATTAAGATCTTAATCCTGCACCATTTCAATCAATGGGAGAGTCCCTGCTGGCTCTAGCCCTACATGATTTGCCCAATGGGAGCAAGATAGTAAACCTATAGGAAAGGATTAGAACTCAGTAGTCCCTGGTCCCCAGTCCTGTGATCAAACCACCTCCTCTTTCAGAAGCCCCAATCCTCACAGCTGGAGGCCATTCCAACCATATTCACGCTGCCAATCATCTTTTAGCTTCGCAGTTACCAGGGTCCACTGCTTCCCTCCAACAGAAGTAGGATTGTACCTTTTGACACCTCACCGGACTGTCTCACCAAGATGAACCAGAGTAAGTCCTGGATACATTTTAAGTCTTTTGATGATTAGAATAGTTAAAAGGCTCATTATTTCTAAACATGTTTAACCATTTTTTTCTATTTCTGCTTGCAAAATTAGCTGATGCACATTTTAAATAAACAGCTATTGTGCAGTTAAACAATGATTAAAGAAGAGTTCCATTTAAATTATTAAGTGGTTAGATAAAAAGCCTCCCTTCTCTTTTGTACACTACTTTATTCAGAAGTCAAACTTCTGTAGTCTCAGGGAATGCTAATGAACAGCATAATAATGAACAAGGGCAAGAACAGGCTGATTAATTAAAAACAGAAGCCAGAAATCAAAGGTCTTAAAATAGGCTTACAAAAATAATTCAATTATATGTTATGAACCTAGGATAACCAAGACACGTCCCACACTTTCATTCATCATTATACCCCATTTTAATATCTAAACTGGCTTGCTTGTACATGAGAAGTAGTGCTAATTGGGTCTTTCAGGTGTGACGCTTATATAACGAGACAAAAGCAACCTGATGCTCACGTCCAATTTTCATCATTCTGTACCTTAAAAATGGCTACACTTGACTGAGTGTATTCTCGGTTTAACTGATTTACTAAACTATTTACTAAACTGATTTACTTGAACTGGTTTACTAAACTATTTTTAGTCGTGACCCATTTCTGCAGTTGTTGAACAGTCCATTGCACTATCACTTTACAAATTAATTAATTAAAAGCTCCACACCCATAATGTTAGCCTCATCACAAATCCACCTCTGGTCTCTCTACTTGGTTTCACCTCTTTCTACAGCTCTGCATCTTCTTCCTTCACACCCTTCTCCAGGCCTGTCTGTTGGTGTTGTGAGAAGGATCTTCCTTTTTTTTTTTTTTTTTTGAGTTTGCATTACTTCACATATCCACAAGGTCCTTCATATTCAGTTTTTATTTTCTTTAAAATTTCCTGGGAGTGTATCAGTGTTTGTTACTAAAATTTTAAAAATGATGAAAATCAGTGCAAAAAATTAACTTCGCTGTTTTCTGGGTACATGTTGGGGTTAATATTAGGGGATAGGAGGACAGAAAAAATCAACAGAGAAAAGTAAGTATACTGAAAGTAAAAGCAATTTAATGCTGTGGTTTATTTAATGAACTGTTCATTAACAAGTATCAGAGGGGTAGCCGTGTTAGTCTGGATCTGTAAAAGCAGCAAAGAATCCTGTGGCACCTTATAGACTAACAGAGGTTATAGACTAACAGAGGTTTTGCAGCATGAGCTTTCGTGGGTGAATACCCACTTCTTCGGATGCAAGTGAAGAAGTGGGTATTCACCCATGAAAGCTCATGCTGCAAAACCTCTGTTAGTCTATAAGGTGCCACAGGATTCTTTGCTGCTGTTCATTAACAGTTCATGCACATGTGTGTGTGTGTGCATCTTCCACTACACTGCCTTACTTTAACAGAGCCTCCCATTTACACTTGGACTATAGATGAACATAACCACATCTACCTACTGTAATGTATTGCATTTTGTTAACATAATCAGTATTTTCATGTACTTGAGTGGTCCAAAATTCGGGTAAAAAAATCAATACAAATAATAGTTTTTGTAAAATCCAGGCATTTTTCAGTGGAAAAAAAAATCTGTAAAAACTGCAAATGAAGGACCGTAAGCACAAGAAAGCTGTGTCTAGTAATGGCGTAAATCAGGTCATTAATAAAGTATCTTATCCTGGTGGGGCAGTGCCGGGAGCATCTGAGGTCTTGAGGCAACGCAGTAATTGAATCAGAAAAGCATCGTGTAGCCTGTGGCAGGAGATGGCTGTTCTGTTAGTAGGATGAAATTCCCCCTTGTCAGAGGTCCAGCAGTAAAGCCAATGCACCTTTTAAATCCTCAGAATAGAGCTTGAGTGGGATTTAAGTGGTGCACAGAGAGAAAACAAAGGAAGAAGACAGCAGGGTAGCACCTGGACTTGGTACAGAGTGAAAGAGCCTCAAGTAAAAGCTTTGACAGCAAACACTGTCTAAAGAGGCAAAGGGCTGGTAGGTAGCAAGAATGGATTAGGTTGTCATTGCAAAGAGAGGCATATTCTTTGGGGGGGAAGGGAGAAAGAATATGAGGAAGGTTAATGGTAAGTGACATGAATCAAGCTGCCCAAATCAGTGAGAGTTGGATCAGGCCCTAAGTTAGTGCAAAGCTGGAGCTTGGGGACTGACGTAGGTTGCCAGTATAGATTAAAATAAATAAGGGAAAGATATGAAGAAGAGCTCTCTGTGGCTCAAACGCTTGTCTCTCTTACCAATGGAAGTTGGTCCAATAAAAGATATTACCTCCCCCACCTTGTCTCTCTAAGGGAAAGACAGACCTGTGTGGGTGTGCCTAGCACACTGTCGGTGCAATAAATCATAATAATAATAACAACGTGTAGTCCCCAAAGAGGCCATCAGCCACTCCAGGGACACCACTACAGGTGCCACAATAAAGAGGCAGCATGCCCTCTCATCACTAGCAACAAAGTCAAAGGAGGACGTAAGACAGGAAGCTGTTTGCCTACGAGTGTCTAGCATTGGATCCCCAATCGATCATCAATCAAGCACTATGAAACAACGGAGGAAGTGAGAACGGGCCTAGATCATTAATGAGAATGGTGCTGTTCAGAAAGTTTGCAGGGCACATCATTATGGCAGCTTCAGACAGAAATCAGGGCCGCCGAGAGCGGGTTCGGGCCCCGGTGAAAAATTTTTTTCGGGCCCCCCAGCAAGGGCGGACCGGCTAAACAGGGCCGACGAGAGCGGGGGGAAGCCGGGCCCCGGGCCCCCTTCCGGACCGCTGGGCCCCGGTAATTTGTACCGGCTTCCCCCCCCTCTCGTCGGCCCTGGGTATGAATACCTGTGTGTACGCACCATTTTGTTAATTGTGTGTGCAAAACCCACGTGCGATTGTGTATCAAACTTTAACTTTCTGAAAATCAATCTCCATCTTATTTGGAATCTTACATATTTATGGCCACAAAAACCACTAGTTGTACTCTAATGAGCATGAAAGTTGAGAAAAGTTCCTCTGTATCTCACAGACAAAGAATAGACTCTATGTCAGCACAGGGCAAAACCGGGTCAAACAATCAAAACCCCAAAAACCTTCCCCAAGCTGCACGACTCACTTAAAATAAAAGTTATGACTTTAAGAGATGGGCTCCAGTTAGTAATGTCATTTCAGGGCTATTCTCAAGGTTCAGTGCATCTGCGATTTTCAAAACACTCTATGTTAAAAGATACAACTTCAGTGACTTTCAGCTTGCAGGAAACCTGGATTTTTAAGTTTCCCTCCACTGTAAGACAGCCCTTATGCTACTTCCAGAAGTTAGCACCTAGAATTAGTTTAGCTTCTAAAAATAAAAGACCTATTTCACTTGCAACAAAATGTGAATCTTTTCAAAACACTCCTGATCTACAGCAGCATCCTGCAAAAGGAAAGTGGGGACACGTATACAGTTGATGAGCAGACATTTAACAACACGCGGTGAGGCTGAAGCAGGGGTCCCTCGAGTTTCATTTTCCTGTAGGGGAGGTTTCAAAAGCTCAGGAAACACCCAGCTATAATCTAATGTTATTGATTTTCCAAGGGGGGAAAAAATATCCAAGCACAGAAAAAAATCTGAGTCCCCCTATTTTCTATGTTCTGTCATCAAGTTCTGTGATGAAATGCACTGGGAGCTATGCAAGTGCCATCCTTTTGAATAGTCAAGTGCAGTTAACTGAAACAGTGTAAGTCAGTCACAATTAACATCTTTCCTCAACATGGATCAGGTCTCCCTCACTTTACTAACATTGTATGGTCCCCCGACTTCAGTGGGACCACTCATAGAAGTAAGGCAAGCAGCTGTGGCCTCTTATATCCATCTGGCTTCAACCATATCCTAACAATTGGTGAATGAATTACATTTTCTTAAACATACAATTATATAGCAGGGGCAGCGCCGGCTCCAGGGTTTTTGCTGCCCCAGGCAGCAAAAAAAAAAAAAAAAAAAAAAAAAAAAAANAAAAAAAACCCGCGATCGCGATCTGTGGCGGCAATTCGGCGGGAGGTCCTTCGCTCCGAGCGGGAGTGAGGGACCCTCCGCCGAATTGCCGCCGAATAGCTGGACGTGCCGCCCCTCTCCCGAGTGGCCGCCCCAAGCACCTGCTTGTTCAGCTGGTGCCTGGAGCCGGCCCTGAGCAGGGGTCGGAAACCTTTCAGAAGTGGTGTGCCAAGTCTTCATTTATTCACTCTAATTTAAGGTTTTACAGTAATACATTTTAACATTTTTAGAAGGTCTCTTTCTATAAGTCTATAATATATAACTAAACTATTGTTGTATGTAGAGTAAACAAGGTTTTTAAAATGTTTAAGAAGCTTCATTTAAAATTAAATTAAAATGCAGAGCCCCCCGGACCGGTGGCCAGGACCCGGGCAGTGTGAGTGCCACTGAAAATCAGCTCGTGTGCCGCCTTCGGCACGCGTGCCATAGGTTGCCTACCCCTGTTATATAGGTTAGATCAGCGGTTCTCAAACTGTGGGTCGGGACCCTAAAGTGGGTCGCAACCCCATTTTAATGGGGTCACCAGGGTTGGGTCCAGGGCCAAAGCCCGAGTCCGAGGGCTTCAGCCCTGGGTGGCAGGGCTCAGGTTACAGGCCCTGCTGCCTGGGACTGAAGCCCGTGGGGCTCGGGCTTTGGCCCCCACACCCAGGGTGGTGGGGCTTGGGCGAGCTCAGGCTTTGGTCCCCCGTCCTGGGGTCGTGTAGTAATTTTTGTTGTCCGAAGGGGTTCGCAGTGCAATGAAGTTTGAGAACCCCTGGGTTAGATTGTATGAGTGAAACCACAGAATAACTCCAATGAAGCAACTGTGGAGTTATCTTCTGATTTACACAGATGTGAAAATATAGCCCTACAAGTTAATGTCCCACCGTTTGACAGATTTGAGTAAGCGGTGTTACTTTTCCTGACTCAAACTCTATAGCGAGACAGTTGAATATTCTCTCTAGGAGGAGCATCTTATCTTACTATTCTGTCTACCAGTAAATAATGACTCTCAACTGAGAAGAAAAGATGGCAGCAATACAGCTTTCATTCAGTTCATCAAGTTCAATTTTGATAAGCAACCTGGCACACTGGAAAGGATTACATATGTCTGTATATTTAATTCATGACTAAATGCAATGCTTAGTATCCTTTTGCACTTGGGAGTTCAGTAACTAACAGGCAAATGAAATACAGTCTAATGGTGATATTTTCTGTACTCTGGATGCACCCCACTCATGTCAACATTGGATGCTGAGGCCTATACTTAATTTTCTCAGTAAGAAATTAATCAGAATCCATCTGTTTCCTCCTCATTCTGGAAAATTTCATTACAACTAAACCAAAGATTATAGGATTCTCATGTCTGTGGTGTTTCTTTCTCCCCCCCACCCACACCAGTTTTGGTGCTGTCCAAACTGAATGATTAAAGCTGCTTAGTTTAAGTAAGATTGGAAACAATCTTCCTTTCTGGATGGAAAGGCATAATGACAGCGAGCGGGGGCTAAAGTCTGCTCTGTTACACGACTGTAAATCCACAGCAACTCCACCGAAGTGAATACAGTTTGTTCGGATTTATTCCACAGTAGCTGAGAGAAGAATCTGGATCTTTCAGTATGTGCTTCTGATCCAGTGATAGGATACATAACAATTCAAAAACTATCACTCTGCAGGTCTTTATTATTTATCTTCTACCTGTGTACAGGTGCCTAGCACAATGGGACCCAGATATTTAATTAGGGCCTCTGGGTGCTACCCCAATATAAATAAACCTGAAATTCTCCCCCATATTCAAATATCCAGCCAAATCTGTTTATCAAATGCGTTAACTAATTATTTACTCCTTCCTGGATCTTCTAGTGGATTACAAGGGGAAAACTGGACTTAAAGATTCCCTGAACTTAACCTCTTTGTAATGACAACTATCACATACTGATGGATGTGCTTGCTTCAAGAGCAGTGATGGGGAAAATGGAAAAAATTATTTGGGTACGAAACACAAGGCATGAAAAGCAAAAAGCGAAATGTCAATAAGAATCTGCTACTGGACGGTTGGGTAACAGCTACAGCCAAACATGATTCCAAGAGGCTCCTAAATGACATAGAAGCTACATCTATAATCCAAAAAGTAGATGCTTCTACCACAGAAGCCATCCTGGCTTTCCCCCAGATAGTGGAACAATGAGAGACTCAGGGAAGTTTAGTAACAGGGGACATGAGCTCCTATGATAAGGAATGATTTCACAGACAGCTGCAACACCATGGTACTAATGCCAAGAAGGCAAAGAATCTGGGAAATTAGGAAATCTGGAGCCCTATCCTGCTGCTGTTGCATGCACTGAAAGAAATAGGAATCTCATGTGAACCTCTTGGTAAATGGGGTGCAAGCAAACAATATGTGTTTTAATTAGGCTAATTGTAAATGTATACATCTGGGAACAAAGAATGTCAGCCATACTTACAGGATGGGGGACTCTATCCTGGGAAGCAGTGACTTTGAAAAATATTTAGGGGTCATGGTGGATAATCAGCTGACTCATAAGCTCCCAATGTGACGTTGTGACCAAAAGAGCTAATGAGATCCTGGGATGCATAAACAGGGGAATCTTGAGTAGGAGTAGAGAGGTTATTTTACCTCTATATTTGGCACTGCTGTGACTGAAGCTGGAATATTGTGTCCAGCTCTGGTGCCCTAGATGCAGGAAGGATGTTGATAAATTGGAGAGTGTTCAGAGAAGAGCCATGAGAGTGATCAGAGGATTAGAAAACATATCGTATAGTGATAGACTCAAAGAGCTCACTCAATTTAGCTCAACAAAGAGAAAGTCAAGGGGTGACTTGATTACAGTCTGTAAGTATCTACATGTGGAACAAACATTTAATAATGTGCTCTTCAATCTAGCCGAGACAGGTGTAACACGATCCAATGGCTGGAAGCTGAAGCTAGACAAATTCAGACTGGAAATAAGAGGTACATTTTTAACAGTGAAGGTAATTAACTATTGGAACTATTTACAAAGGGTTGTGGTGGAGTCTCCATCACTGACCATTTTTAAATTAAGATTGGATGTTTTGCTAAAAGATCTGCACTAGGGGCATTCTATCACCCATGTTATATGGGA
Organism: Platysternon megacephalum; assembly: GCA_003942145.1. Classification (NCBI taxonomy): domain Eukaryota; kingdom Metazoa; phylum Chordata; order Testudines; family Platysternidae; genus Platysternon; species Platysternon megacephalum. The sequence goes on along the minus strand of QXTE01000030.1, from coordinate 6,136,365 downwards.
GGTCAGACTAGGTCAGGGGTTGGCAACCTTTCAGACGTGGTGTGCCGAGTCTTCATTTATTCACTCTATTTTAAGGTTCCGCGTGCCAGTCATACATTTTAACATTTTTAGAAGGTCTCTTTCTATAAGCCTATAATATATAACTAAACTATTGTTGTATGTAAAGTAAATAAGGTTTTTAAAATGTTTAAGAAGCTTCATTTAAAATTAAATTAAAATGCAGAGCCCCCTGGACCGGTGGCCAGGACCCAGGCAGTGTGAGTGCCACTGAAAATCAGCTCGCGTGCCGCCTTCGGCCTGTGTGCCATAGGTTGCCTACCCCTGGACTAGATGATCACAGTGGTCCCTTCTGGCCTTGGAATCAATGAATCCCACACAAGAAGACCATGAGTCTTTGTCCCCATTTTGTCTGGTTGCAATTAGAGGATAAGAGCCTACTAAATCTGCCAACTAATGGAGTTACTCCATTAGCTCAGTCAGTGGAAGCTGATGCTTATAACCCTAGACCCCAATTCAGCAAGTTACTTACGCATGTGAGTTGTTCCACTGACTTCAATGGAATTACTCATATGCTCGGAGTTAGACCCACGCCTAAATACCTTGTCAAATTGGAACGTTGGTGCTGCAGGTCCCAGCCCCGGGGAGAGGTCAGTGGGTTAGGTGACACATGCACAAAGCAGCAATGGTAATAAAAGGAAGGACTGAAATCCACCAGTATGGCAGAAGTCTCAGAAATCCCAGATTATGTAGTTATGGTGCAATAGGCGGCAATTCCGCTGAAAAAAACAAATGCAAGGAACAAAGAACAGCAGCCAGCAGGGCCTCACAAAGGACTGCCCAGAAATCTGACTATAATGGAAATGGAAGAGCTAGGAGGTGAACCCTCAAACTATACAGAATCAACTAGACAGCAAAAATGCAGAAAGGGTTAAAAAAAACACACATAGAAAAGAAGGTGAGCTATAGCCACGAGTAATGGAAGTTAATCCACCCATGGGAGATATCATCTGAGACACAGATATTCAACGGGAGGGACAGATCTGGAAAAGGGTGCCACTGGATGAGGCTTGGAGGTGACAGTGGACAGCAAATTTGACACAAGTTTGCAATAGGACACTGAACAGAAAAGGCTGTTTGGGGTCGGGAAGGAATTTTCCTCCAGGGCAGATTGGCAGAGGCCCTGGAGGTTTTTCGCCTTCCTCTGCAGCGTGGGGCACGGGTCACTTGCTGGAGGATTCTCTGCACCTTGAGGTCTTTAAACCATGATTTGAGGACTTCAATAACGCAGACATAGGTTAGGGGTTTGCTACCGGAGTGGGTGGGTGAGATCCTGTGGCCTGCGATGTGCAGGAGGGCAGACTAGATGATCATAATGGTCCCTTCTGACCTTAAAGTCTATGAGTCTATGAGACTGCGGCAGATAAAACGATCACACGTCACAGAGCCAGGAGGTTTCTGTAGAATATTGCTGCAACCCACAGCTGGATTAAGGCAATCCAGGGCTTTAAACACACCAGAATTTGGGAACCCTTTGGCTGCACATCCGTGACCCCACTTCCTCTGTGTGAATGTGCCTCTTACTAGGAATGGTGATAGCATGGGTCACTCTCTATCAGCAGGGCTGGCGCAACCCATTAGGCGACCTAGGCGGTTGCCTACGGCAGTACTATTTGTGGGGCGCCGGCGCCCCGTCCGTCCGTTGAAATTTGGGGGCGGGACCTTCCGCCGCCTAGGGCGCCAGAAATGCTGGCGGCGCTCCTGTCTATCAGTGAAACAAGGGCAGCAGCATGGGGTCTCATTTCCATCCTAGGAGTTGCAACAGCCCGCCCTCAACACACACACATACAAAAACCTGTAGGAGAACACTTCAACCTCCCTGGCCACACAATAGCAGATCTTAAGGTGGCCATCCTACAGCAAAAAAACTTCAGGACCAGACTTCAAAGAGAAACTGCTGAGCTTCAGTTCATCTGCAAATTTGACACCATCAGCTCAGGATTAAACAAAGACTGTGAATGGCTTGCCAACTACAGAACCAGTTTCTCCTCCCTTGGTTTTCACACCTCTACTGCTAGAACAGGGCCTCATCCTCCCTGATTGAACTAACCTCGTTATCTCTAGCTTGCTTCTTGCTTGCATATATATACCTGCCCCTGGAGATTTCCACTACTTGCATCCGAAGAAGTGGGTATTCACCNCTCAGGAACCAATCCATGCAACAAACCTCGATGCCAACTCTGCCCACATATCTACACCAGCGACACCATCACAGGACCTAACCAGATCAGCCACACCATCACTGGTTCATTCACCTGCACATCCACCAATGTAATATACGCCATCATATGCCAGCAATGCCCCTCTGCTATGTACATCGGCCAAACTGGACAGTCTCTAAGGAAAAGGATAAATGGACACAAATCAGATATTAGGAATGGCAATATACAAAAACCTGTAGGAGAACACTTCAACCTCCCTGGCCACACAATAGCAGATCTTAAGGTGGCCATCCTACAGCAAAAAAACTTCAGGACCAGACTTCAAAGAGAAACTGCTGAGCTTCAGTTCATCTGCAAATTTGACACCATCAGCTCAGGATTAAACAAAGACTGTGAATGGCTTGCCAACTACAGAACCAGTTTCTCCTCCCTTGGTTTTCACACCTCTACTGCTAGAACAGGGCCTCATCCTCCCTGATTGAACTAACCTCGTTATCTCTAGCTTGCTTCTTGCTTGCATATATATACCTGCCCCTGGAGATTTCCACTACTTGCATCCGAAGAAGTGAGTATTCACCCACGAAAGCTCATGCTGCAAAACGTCTGTTAGTCTATAAGGTGCCACAGGATTCTTTGCTGCTTTTACACATACAGAGCGTGCTCAGTATTTACCCAGCAGCCAGGGTATATCTGCTTGGAAAGGTGAGTAGGCCTGCTGCAGCTTTTTCCTCTTGTCACACACAGTGTCCTTTGCTGGTGGAGCCCTGGATGGAAGACCCCATCCAGATGCATGGTACAGTTCACACTTCTCATAGCTATCGTTTCAGGTTGTTTGCAGACTCAGGCAAACATCCTGGCTTCAGTTTGCACTCCGGTCCTGTTCTCAAGCCTTTCTTTTCAGTCATGAGGGCTAGAGAATTACGTTTTTCCCTTCAACGAGAGCTGAGATTGTGATGTCCTCACATGATGCAGGACCTGAGGCTCAAAAATCCTATAGTGCATATGCCTTAATTCGGCCCTGGCGCAACCAGACCTTGTACATTGCATTAAATTCTGGATACCTGATTGCCAGGAAGATATTGACACGTTAAAGGAGGTTAAAAGAAGAGAAGACATTTGCATAAATTAACTAGGGATATTTATAGAAACTCCAAATGAAATAATATAGCAGCAGTCTATCCATGGGACCATCTGCTAATCTATGTCCCGTGGCAATTAAGGTCAAAAAGGGGGGATCTATTTCATATCTTCTCTGTCGAGGGCTGAGATTATGCTTCCACGTAAACCAGAGCATGCATCTGCGGTATTTTATATTTCTGTCTAGATTTTCATAACATGGATACCACAGGGATGGGCAGAGTGCCTTCCATAAGCACGGCAGGACCCCAAACTATTTGGGTTTATTATCTTGGGGATGGGAGAGGGCAGAGGGTGGAAAAAGTTATATCAATATAGTTAACTGGTTCTTGGTGATTCTTCTGTGTTAGCAGGTATCTTGCTTTTGTTAGTATAGTTTTGTGTTAGGGATCTGTGGGGTCAACCCAGACCTGTAGTGTTCTGTCACCGCCTGCCCTATAATCCTGGGGGCCTCTTTGGCTCACAGCCCTGAAAGCCTGGGACCAAACAAAGGTAGAAACAGGTTTCCTGTCAGACAGGAGGGAAGGAAATGTAAATTAAACACTGTGGAACCAAAACAACAGACGCCCCTTTGACAGGTGCCAACTTTCCGATGTGCCTGGGGGTGCTCGACCCCCGCCTCTTCCCGCCCCACCCCACCCCCACCCCGCCTCTTCCTGCCCCATCCCCGCCCCGCCTCTTCCCACCCCATTCCATCCCCTCCCCTGAGCACACCACCTCCTCTCTTTCTCCCCCTACTCCCCAGAGCCTCCTGCACGCCCCGAAACAGCTGATCACGGCAGGTGGGAGGGAGGGGGAGGCGCTGATCGGTGGGGCCCAACGCTGGGTGGGAGGCACTGGGGGAGCTGCTGGTGGATGCTCAGCACCCACGGAGGGGGCACCTATGGCCCCATTTACATACAAGTCAAGAGGGGGATGAGAAGCCAACAGTTTAGTGAGCACACCAGGGACACAGTCTGCATCCCCTTCGGAAGTCTCCCTGGCTCTTGAAGCAGAGACCATGGACTTTGAGTAATATAGGGGGAGCCAAAAGACCTTTTAGTCATCCTGCACCTGAGGAGACACGGCCAACACGCACTTTGTGGGAGCCTGGCTAAGGACTGGCCAGCCCTGCTGGAAGAACGACTGCGGTGAGAAAACTACTTTGAACAAAAGCCTCTAGTTTGTTAAGTTAGGTTTTAGTCTTAGAAATGTATTTTTCCTTTTGTTTGCAAGTAACCATTCCTATCCCAATTCTTCTACTTGGTATCACTTAAACCTCTGTTCTTTGTTAATTCACTTACTCTTGTTTTATTCCACAACCCTCTCAATGCTGTGTTTCAAAGTGAAGAGCGAAATCCTCAGCCACACTAACAGGCGGGTGCTGCGTTCTGTCTCTCTAAAGGAGCAGCGAACGGATAAGGCTTTGCCAGTAGCGGTGCCAGCTCTTCCGGCGCCCTAGGCGGCGGAAGGTCCCGCCCCCGAAATGCCACCCCCGACAGCGGCGGCGGAAGGTCCCGCCCCCAAATTTCAACGGGAGGCTGGGGCGCAGGCGCCCCCAAAATAGCAGCACCCTAGGCGACCGCCTAGGTCGCCTAATGGGTTGCGCCGGCCCTGGGCTTTGCGAGGGTTCCTGACAGTTTGGGGGAGACTCAGGACTGGAAGGGCTGTTGGTGTCACCCTGCCAGGGATAACCAGGCTGAGGGAAGCCAGCGTGAGGCCATTGTGCTGCTGTGGTTTCAGGGCCCTGAGCCAGAGCTGCACAACATGGAGGGACCCAGGGTTACAGGGCAGGTGGTGCAGAACCCCTTACTGAGTTGACCCCCAGAGTGTCACAGTAATTATTCATATTATATTACAGGAAAAGCACATGATGACTCCTTTAGCTAAGGTTGCCTCATGCCCCCGGTTAATATATTACATATACTTACAGACACACACACTTTTATGGCCTATGTTTTCAAAAGTGACTAGTAATTCTGGAGGCTTCCATTTTTAGGCATCCATTCCCAATCTGAGACACTTTAAAGGGCCTGATTTTCAAAAACTGCTGAGCAGCTGCCCTCTGAAAATCATCACCCTTTTAAAGTGTCTCAGATTGGATGTCCAAAAACTAAGTCCCCCAAACTTTAGTTCCTTTTGAAAACTCTCTCTCTCTCTCACACACACACACACACTAATAATTCATATTTAACTTTATTTTAGATACCAGTGGGATTTGCAAAAGTAACTTAGGAGCACAATTCCTATTCACTTTCATTATATTGTTTTATATATTCATTTACAATAGCACTATAATTGTGGCATCTGCATTCATCACAGTTAGTAACAAGAATGAATACGTCTCAGAAAAGGTGAAGAAGACACGGAGTCTTAGATTAAAGGAAGGGTTGGCCGGAAAGATAGATTTACAGTATGCTCTGAAAGTGAAGAAACTTGTGCTGACAAAGCATCAGAAATACGGGTTCTCATGGACAGGAAACTTAGAGCCATACATTACATGTAGCCCAATACATTTGGTTAATTTAAAAAAACAACTAGTTATCTTTATTCTTCATTTTAAACTAGTATGCTAATCAATTACACAAATCATTTCATTTCAATTAACTGGGGATGGATCACTTGATGATTACCTGTTCTGTTCATTCCCCCTGGGGCCCTAGCACTGGCCACTGTCGGAAGACAGGATACTGGGCTAGACGGACCTTTGATCTGACTCAGTAGGGCCATTCTTATGTTCTTAACTCTTCCTCAAGGAATTCTCTACCTTTTGCCATGAGCTGATGTCACTGATAACAAGAGGTGGGTTTTTTGTTTTTTTTTAAGCAGAAATGTAGCAGAACATCTATTATAATCTGGAAATTTGGTCATAGTGACCACAGGTTTGTATCAACTTGTTGCTTACTCCAAGGCAGAGATCTCCAGTGTTAAATCCTGTGGATCACTCTGTACAAGTAAGGTGTTCTAGAGACTCACATTTCCCCTTCCGACATTCCCAATCTCTTCCTCCACTGTGTGAGTCTCAGAATGGCTTCCCGAGAAGGGGTATGTGGCCCCATCAGTAATCCACAGGCCACAATCTGAGAACCCGGGATCAAGAGTTGAACTCCTGCCACAATAAACATTCCCTGGAAGATCTAAACTAGCTGCTCCAAACCTAGGGTGACCAGACAGCAAGTGTGAAAAATCAGGGCGGGGGTGGGGGGGGTATTAGGAGCCTATATAAGAAAAAGACCCCAAAATCGGGACTGTCCCTATAAAATCAGGACATCTGGTCACCCTATCCAAACCTAATGGTTATTATGCAAAGTCCTAGAAGAAAAAATGTTTTAGTACCTTCCTTCACTACCTAAAAAGATACAATAAACCATTACTGGCTATGGATATAACATATACAGAGTGTACTGTTGTATAGATCTAAGCATTTGTGGAAAGTTTTTAAAGCTGTTGCTGTCCATTTTTGCACATTAAATCCCACAAAGAGATTTATTTACAACATTAAATCATTTCTTTGCTCTCTGGCTAGGTTTTTAACTATTAAAAATTCATCACACACCTCAGCGCCAACTGTTTTTTAAAACAACCTTTTAAAGGAATAGTGTCTTTAAAAATACCTGCAGCTGCAGATATCTGTCTTAAAAGCGTGAAAAGAGCACGTTGTAAAATATCAAAGGGCTAAACAAGACATTAGCCACTGCAGAGAATGATCAGGAGATCCACTCATTAAAACAAAAGCATCCGAAGAAGTGGGCTGTAGCCCACGAAAGCTTATGCTCAAATAAATTTGTTAGTCTCTAAGGTGCCACAAGTACTCCTGTTCTTTTTGCTGATAGACTAACACGGCTGCTACTCTGAAACCTGTCATTAAAACAGACATTTATCACAGCTATTGAAAATAGGGGGATTCTATGAAACCAACATTTTAGCAGAGCACTAGAGAACTTTTTTCAGTCGCTTAAAAGCACAGCCCTTCCAGGTTCCAATTTTCAACAATATCGAATCATTGTATTTACTGCAAAATGTACATTTATGCCAAGAAACCCCCATTACATTTGCCCTTGACCCATGCAGATGTTCAGGGTGTAAACAGCTGGCCCCCAAAGTCACTAGTCACTTCCAAAATTCCAGCCCAGGCCGGTCACCTTCTTATTGGAACAACCGGTTACTCCTAAATTGGAGGGTGCTGTGGAGATGACAGGAAGGCCCCAGTTACTGGTCTTGAAGCAATGGCCCTTCTCAACCACCTGCCCGGCCTCAATTTATAGGCAGTGTGATCAATATGCATCCTCATTTGGGTACTGTACTGTTAAGGATCCTACCTCTTATGCTGTGGGAACCACGTAAGACCCCTCTGGGCATCAGCAGCCAGATAGCAATTCAACAACCTCTTTCCTCTCTCCTCCATAAAAATCTCTCTCTGGGTTGCTTGCTCAGGCTGGTGCAGCATCAGCCCAAGTTGCAGCTGTGTCTAGTTAAGCAAACTATTGCTGCTACTCTGTTGTCCCGATGTGACGTTCACTGACAGGGTAATGTCCCGTGGCTGTCGTGTACTGGCACTGTGTCATGTTCCCCTCACATGGCTATCACACAGAGGTGTACCACTGAATGGGGATCTCCCAGGGAGTAAAAGTTCCAGTCCCTGCGGGTGTGAGTTTATCTAGTAACTGGGTCTTTAGCACAGGGCTTCAGGAGAGCAGGACCGCTCCCTCCTGGCACGGCAGTAGCAGAGGTTAAACTGCTTTGCATTTTGGCATGCGGTGCTTTGGAGGCAGCCACTCTGACATTAGTGCCGTGATGAAATGGCTCCTACTGGAACATTGGATGTGGAAGTAAGTGTGGCTACAGAGAGCAAAGGGGATCCTTCATTGAAAGGTGGGCCCAGGGCCTGCAGGCTCTGTTATTGTGTGCTACCGGGTGTAAATAAGGATAATTTGTTAAATACAAGCTCTCTGTGCATCAGTGATACCACCACAGCCCCTGACAGTCCCGCCCAGAGTGGAGCAAGCTCTTTGTAAAGCTTGCTAGCCTTTCATCTGAGCCGGCCCTTCTGAAATTCAGCGAGCTCTAGCCGAGAGAGAACCCTAAGGGTTACATTGTCCTATCATCAGGAAAGAACAAACCCCAGAATGACTGCAATCCTGCATCGTCCTAGGCTGTCTGGAGAATAAGAGCCAGGAGCCCTCCTGTTTTAAAAGGTACATTGAAAGCTCCACGGACAGAGATGCAGGCTTAGACTCTGTCAGTTTTGGGCCCCACGCAGTCAGTAGGGCCTATGACATCGCTATTATTCTCTCTGCAGCTCACTAGCTTGGAGACCCACAGACATGGTCAAATACAAGTTGTGCAGCTGCAAATTTCAGGGTAGGTGGACACTGCAAAACACCTGAGGCAGGCCTGGGTCAGCTGACTCAGGCGGCAGGGTTATAAAAATGCAGTGTAGGCATTAGGGCTTGGACTGGAGCCTGGGCTCTGGAACTCTCCCCCTTGTGGGGTCCCCGAGCTCTGGCTCCAGCCCGAGATCTATGCTGCAATTTTACAGCCCCAGAGCCGGAGACCCACAAGCCCAAGTCAGCTGACCCAGGCCAGCCAGGGGTGTTTTATTGCAGGGTAGACATATCTCTAGTCTCTGAGGGTGCTACATTCTGCCTGTGAAATACAATGCACCTCTGTTCCTCCGTGTCGTAAAAGAGAGACTACCTTTGGGGTCAAGAATGCCTAATTCTGTTAAATTTAAGAGACTCAAATACTTTCCCCCAAATATTTCCACACCGAGCCAAATTCATTCCAGAGGTAAATGCAGTAATTTGGCTCACGACCTTCAGTTGGGTATGTCTGCCTGCATATGTGTGTCCATAATCTCTTACCCTCATGCATGTGTAGCTAACCTCTTCCTTGCACAAAGTTAGACTTCCATTTTTTTCCCTTCCGCTTCCCATGTAGGAAGAGCTAGGACTCTGAGAACTAGGGCAGAAGCTGCATAAGATAATGGGTGCTTTTATCAGCTACTCAGATATTTCCTCTTTAGGGCTCTCTAGCTACTGAAACTCCAAGTCAGCAGTTTCAGGCAGTTTCACACACGATTTTGTTCCATTGTGTTGTCTAGTTTCTATGTTCCAGAGAGCTTTATTTCATACAGATTTTGCCCTCACCACACTTAAATGGACACAGAGGAAAGGGCTCTTGTTTATTATACATGATATGTTTGTAAATTACAAGGTATGTGTTTGTACCAAGTTTTTTTTTCCCTTATGGAAATGCTGAGTGTGTTGTATTGTAGGCATCAGGTTCAGTGAAAAAGGACGAGTAAATCTTTATTTATAGGGAACGCCAACGACTTTCTTTTGGGCATGAAACTTAGCACCAAACACCTGATGTCATTTACAGGGCACAGTAAACAGCTATGTGTGAAAAATGTCCATATTCCCCACAAATAGACTTACCTGTTCTGGAAACCAAAAAGTAATGTGCTTTTCTGAGCCCATTTCTCCACTTAAATGTAGAGTAACCTGCCAGCTTAGTGAAAGGGCTACATTCACTATCTCTTGTTAGATATGCTGCACATCATATGGAATATTAATATCATTAATGACATGTGACAGTGTGACTGAGTGGGCTCCTGCTACTTCTGAAAACAAGCATTCTACCATTCCCACATTTATTTTCTACAAATCCCCTTGGTTTTCTTTTAGTATTTATCTTAGTGCTGGAGAGAGTCACCCAGTCACACTGTTCAATTGCACTGACATTATCTTTTAATTAACCCAAGTAACAATGCTTTTAGTACAGACTATTAACAGATGTTTTCTTTATGTGATCATCTGCGTGTATATCAGTTAATACCAACCTCCTAGAACCTGAAAATCCTCTAGCACAGAAGCACCTCAGAGTGGGCATAATCAAAAGCTATTGCAGTTAGTGTCTTTTCTAGGTGTAATCTGGATTGCTGCTGTATGTTATCATTTTATGTTCTAATTCAGATTGGGGCAGCTAACAATTCTGAGGGAGGAAGTTTGTTTACATAAGGGATTGAGTTAGGCCCTGGTGACAGATATAACAATTTCCCACAATACCCTGGACTAACCGTAGTAAATTAAATTAAACCTTACTGAATTAAGTATAGTATTTTTACAAGCTCATTGTATTAAAAGTGCAAATATTTATGCATCTTTGTGGGCCAGGGATTGTCTGTAATTCCATGGGGAAGGGGACCACAGCCCTCCAGGAACTAAGAACAGTGGGGAGTGATTAGGCAAATTCACTCAGATTGTAACACCTCTAGAGAGGTGTCACCGCCAGGAGAGACTTGCATCTACTGGTTCATAGACTCATAGACTTTAAGGTCAGAAGGGACCATTATGATCATCTAGTCTGACCTCCCGCATGATGCAGGCCACAAAAGCCGACCCACCCACTCCTGGAATAATTCTCTCCCTTGACTCAGCTGTTGAAGTCCCCAAATCATGATTTAAAGACTTCAAGTTGCCCAGAATCCTCCAGCAAGCGACCCCTGCCCCATGCTTCAGAGGAAGGCGAAAAACTGGGTTCTGTAGAGACCAGCATACAAAGAAAAGGGCTTTTGAATAAATACCCGGGGTTTAAATTGACTCAGGGCCCACTTTCTGATCAAACATATGGACAGCACCTCCAGTCCAAGGGGGGGGGGGGGTAGCAGTTCTTCCTGGGAAGGGTTGGAAGGACTTGTCCCTCTCTGTGCGCTAGTTCTGAGCGAAGGCTCAACTTTTGCCTAAAGGAGAAACCCTCGTGTGGGGTTTGAAGGTCACCAACCAGAGCCTTGCTGGCGTCAGGGGCAGGGATTGCTGGTAAACTCATTAGCAGCCCTCTAGCTTCTTTGTTTTTAAAAGGTTTTCTCTGTAATGCTTTAACCTTAAGAATAAATGTGCTTGCTTAGGAAGGTGGTAACTTAACTGTGGCAATTGCACTGTTTACCATCGCTGAGGAAAAAAAGTAACACAGGCCAGCTTCAGGCGTCTGACTTTGCTGGGGAATTCATAGTGTTGGCAGGGAGCTGTGCAGCCTGAAATTACCCTGGCTAAGAGATTTGTTTTGTTTTGCACCCCCCTTTTAGGTTTGTTTGGTTTAGTTTTTTGTTGTTGTTTTTTTTAACAGGTTTGTGGCTGTTTGGCAGCAGGGAACTTGTGTGTGTGTGCGTTGGCCTTGAGGGGAAGTTTCACTCCTTATCTTCAAGCTTAGCTGAATTGTCGAGTTAACCCGTCCCTTTCTCCCTTCCTCCCCCTTCGGCCTCTCGCAACCTGCAAAGGAATCTTTCACTCCACACTCTCACCTTCAACCCTTCCCAAAATCCTTTCCAGTGCATCTACACGCATTAGCAATATACAATGCTGGTGCTTACCCAGGGGACCCCATGGGGGGAAATTTTACCGTGACGGTGACAAGAAGCAAGACAGTGAAGGCTGAAGAGCCAGGAGCATACACTGGGTACCCTTGCCGGACTATAGAGGGGGGAATAATGGTGCAGTTGCCCTGAACTTTAACAGCTCCAATAGGGCGAAGACCATCTGTGATTAATCTGATGGAAAAGGAGAGTCCCACTGAAGTCAATTGAACCACAAGGCGCATGTAAAGTTAAAAATGTGCAAAAGTCTTTGCAGGATAGGCCTGTAGGGTGTAAGCTCTTTGGGGCCAGGGCCATCTTTTCATTATGGGAATGCACAGTGCCCAGCACAAAGAGGTGTCCCAGACGCTGATGGGGGCTTCTCAAGACTGCGATACAAATACATATTAAATAAATATTGCCCAGGACAAATATTTTTTACACCCTTTTTTTCCATAGCAAACCTTCCAAGTCTTTCCTCATAGGCATGACAGCTCAGCATCACCCAGGGCAACAAACTTTCTGCTAGTGAAGTCCTGCCAACCCCTTTCTTTGTGGCACACCCAAAGGAAAATTAGAACTGAGGGGCCCCACCTCATACTGCATATGTAAAAAAGGTAAAACTCTCACTGGAGAGATGTACATACTCAGCCGATCTGCATGTCTGGGGGAGACACATTAAAAAGTCTGTCAACGTTTAAGTTGTCTTAATTTTGAGATTTTTTTTAATCAGCAGGTGAATCTGAGATCCCAAGGTGTCTTTGTATTGACTTCAGTGGGAGTAGGACCAAGCCCTTAATGGTCAGCAAAATGCTGAAGTCCACAGAGTCATCTTTGGGGTTTTTTGTGCTAGTGACTATGTTCAATTTAAAATGGCTAAAGGCCTTCCTTTTCAGTCTAGATTTATTCCCCCCGCCCCCACTTTAAACTGTAAACAGTAGGCAAACAGAACGGCCTGTTGTATCTGATTCCTAATTGCTTTATTAATCCCTATTCTTTTTGACCCTTGCATAAAGAAGATTATTCCAGGAAAACCAATGGTAGGAATTCCTTTATAATCTCCTTAGTCTAACCTCACTAACTGATACAGTAGAACGTCAGCAAAGTGGGGAGAGCTTGCATTGTATCTATTACAAATTAACACCAAATATTTTCTCTTCCTCGTGCCTTTTCATTACTAACTGATGAACTTCTATAAACAGCACATGCCAGAAAACATGGAAGCTTAATACACGGGTGCCCAAAAGAATGAAGGTCTCTAAGACAAAATATATAGCAGTTTTATTAATTAAAAAAAAAAAAAAAAAAAGCTACACACGCCACCCCCAAAGTGACAAAAAAAATAAACAGGAACTCANTCTAACCTCACTAACTGATACAGTAGAACGTCAGCAAAGTGGGGAGAGCTTGCATTGTATCTATTACAAATTAACACCAAATATTTTCTCTTCCTCGTGCCTTTTCATTACTAACTGATGAACTTCTATAAACAGCACATGCCAGAAAACATGGAAGCTTAATACACGGGTGCCCAAAAGAATGAAGGTCTCTAAGACAAAATATATAGCAGTTTTATTAATTAAAAAAAAAAAAAAAAGCTACACATGCCTCCCTCAAAGTGACAATACATATAAACAGGCACTCACTGCCATATCCAGCAGCATGTTCAGAGTATGATACGAATTTGTTTCCTGGCAAACAAAATATTCTTAAGAAATGCTGGGGGGGGGGGGGGAGAAATTTCATTTAGAAGGATCTTGCATGACTATAGAAGTATTTGCTATAGATTTGTTAAGCACAGGAAGAATGCCATCTACTGCACTATCTATTGTTTGGTAAATAATTTATACTACTACAAGTGTCATTACATCTTCAGCCTTTCTGTCATTTGTGCTGCGATGGAGAGGTTGGGGAATAAATTCTCCCCACAACTGACTATGGTTTCAGTGAATGGCTAGAACTTTACTAAACTCCAATGCACAGAAAAACTCACTACCCACATCCAGGTCAGGGTGGTCCCATCCTTTAGTGAGTTGCCATCAGGCCTTAGAGTCCCAAACACTGAAATTCAGTCCTGAGCTGAAGTATCCCAACCAGCCCTTTCTCAGTGGAGAGAATGATGGGAGACAGTTTAATATATGGAGATATACCTATCTCATAGAGCTGGAAGGGACCCCGAAAAGTCATCGAGTCCAGCCCCCTGCCTTCACTAGCAGGACCAATTTTGCCCCAGATCCCTAAGTGGCCCCCTCAAGGATTGACCTCACAACCCTGGGTTTAGCAGGCCAATGCTCAAACCACTGAGCTATCCCTCCCCGTTCAAGTCATAACTACAATTGGGCAATTAAAGTATTAGTAGTATTAGGCAGCAATGTATAGTGACAAGAAGATAATAAAGTTCAATGTCTTTGGGGGAGGGGTGGGGCTAAAAATGAGTATGGTGACAACTTTTGAAAGGGGAAATTAAAAAAAAGAGGAAGCTAGTCAAAAAATCCTTCAAGGGCAAAATTGAGTAAATTAAAACCCTCAGACTCAGCATTGGGCTCTGTAAAAGGAAAACTGTGGCTTCCACTCTGGAATTCTTTGAGTGTATTCCCCAAATAGTGGTTAAGGAGAAGTGGTAGATATAAATTATGTGGACTTTTAAAAAGTCTTTAACAAAGTCCCTCACAAGTGGCCATTGGTACAACTAAGCAGCCATGGCATGAAAGACAAAGTATTGTTGTGGATCAGAAACTGGTTAAGAGACAGAAACAAAGTGTACGGCATAAATGGCCCATTTTCAACATTGAAAAAGGGTTAAGAGGGAAGAGGCCCAAATTATTTGCACTAATGATTAATACATTCGTTAATGAGCTGGAAAAGGGGGATGAATAGTAAGTGGTAAAGCCTTGAGAACTCAGAAGAACTCCAAAGAAACCCAACAGAACTAGATGAACAGGCAGACAACTTTCATTGTTGAAAAATGCAAGGGAATGATCTGAACGACTCCAGCTTGTTTATCCAGTTTGTCACATTTCATGAAGATGTGAAGAGACACCCAAATTGCAGAATTTGATCTGAATTAATATGCTCTATAATGCCCTGGAGGGCTTAGAGACTTTGTGCTGTATATGACTTGAGTATGCTGTTTCATATCCAATGGACAATAGTACCCTTACATGCTTTCTTTCCCCTGCACCACAGATGGTATGTGAAAATAGAATTAGCCCTGCAAAAAACTCAAGCTAATAGTATATAATTGTAATGCTTTTCTTCTGCCTGGCTTTTTCTTTCTGGTACTTGAGGCACTCACTTTATTTCCCTGCTTTCTCCGAGTAGACAAAAGTGACTTTTGTTGACAGTGCTTCAAGTTCTGAAACCCATCTGGCTGAGATGTCAGCCACTAGAAATGCCATTTTAATAGACTGGAAATACCACACTGAATAGCAGCTTGTAAATTTAGGTTCAATTTCCAAGTTGGAAATTTGCAACACACAAGAGGCTTGAGAATCAAAGCAGTGCTCTTGTATCTCAGAGTGTGAAGACATGTAGTTCAATACCATAGAGGATGGTGTTGAGGGTCTCACACCTGGCTACTTAAACCTCGTCTACACTACAATAATGAACCATTGCTGAAAATGATCAAACATTTTAACTGTGAACTGCAGAGCAGACAAAATTAATTTTAACACTGTTTCAAAACGGAGGCCTAAGGCAAGCCTCCAGTACATTTCTGTGAAACTATTCAAATGGACGTGTGCTTTAGTCTGAAGCCTCGTATACAGTGGGAAATTCTAGAAAAAAATACCATCAGGGCTAATACAGGTTTCAGGTGGTGCTAGGCTAATTAACACAATTTCTAGAGTTTCTAACATAGAAAAGGCCTTATGCTTAAACCAAAACTGGAAGTGGCTCTGGGGGAAATGTTGCTGAAAAGCATTTCCAGCAAAGGATCAATTTTCCAGTGTAAGCAAGAGTTTATGGTAGAGGCTGCTAAATCCATGGACATATCCATCCTACAGAAATCCCAAAATCTTGGCAGGTCAGATTGGCAGTGACCTGAGGGATTTTTTGCCTGTGGGTCTGGGTTGCTTGGCAGGATTATCTGGATATATCTCCTGTAATAATTTCCCTTCCACTGGCGGGTCTCAGACACTGGTGCATCTTGGTGCCTCAACTTCTCTGCCTGTGACACATAATAGTGTTGTCTCCTATGGGCTGTAATAGGCTGGTCTCATTTCGGTTGTTGGGTTTAGTGCACTGGGTGATGTTGATGGCCTCTGATATACAGGTCCCAGACTAGATGATTTACTGGTCCCGTCCGGCCTTAAACTTCATGGCTCTATGACATTTCAAAGCGGATTTTTGTATTGAAAAAACCTGGCTAATTTGAGAAGGTGAAGAATATTGGTTATGCAAACAGTGTAGATGTGTTGCTAGATAATAGAGAGAGAAAGAGATCCTGAACAAGTACACGTTGGTCTATCAAGATGGGGCTATCCACAAAAGCCCTAAAAAAAGAAAATCATTATCTAATGTTTGCATTACAGAAAAAACTAAGGAAAAGATGTTGTCTGGTGGACAGCTGAGTCAGTGGAATTTGAGAAATGCTCAAATACTACCATAAGTCTCTTCTGTAGAAAGATCAAGCTTCTGGGACATACGGGGATTTTGTATTTTCTACTGTTGTTTCTAAGGAGAGAACAACATTCTGATTTGATGTCACTGCATGGCACTAATATCAAATACTGTTTGAAATCTGATCAATAAAACACGCTTTACATCAAATGCCCAGAAAGCTGTCAATTTTTTAAAATCCCTTTTTCTCTCCTGGATTCTTGATTTCAAAAAGAAAGCATTAAGGTTACTTAGTAAGTAATGACTGATTTATTACATAACATTCAGAAATGTTTTCTTTGAAGCATGAATTAAAAGGTCTAGTGTTCCCAATTTTTTTCCACAGGGTTGAATGTTAAAAATGCTGAATAATATCAAAGGCAATATTGTAACCAAGGGCATTGCAAGGAGATTTGGAGCATCTGTGTTACTCTTGGTTTACTTAGCAGTATTTTAATGAAATCTTTAATATTCTGCAGTTCTCTCTTGTCAGGAAAAAGACATAGGGTGAACAATTAAGATCCACTTTGAAGATACCATAGCCTGTTACACACACGTCCCACAGAGTTTTCATGTAAAGCTTCAAGAAAAAACACAAAACAAATGCCCGCATTTGGCATTCATTCAAGCACTATACCCACTGAACAAATAGATTACTCACCACAATTCAAATTATGGCACTGCTCTCAGTCCTCAAGATGTGCTGATGCATTTTTCAGCTGCAATTTTTTCTGTTGACAGCTATTATCCAAATTAGTAATTAACAACATGAACAGAGATTACTCTGTATTCCGACAATGCCTTCCATCAGAGGATTCCACTGCACTTTACAAACATGAATGCATTTTGCTTCAAACCACTCCTGTGGTAAGTCTTCCCCATTTCACAGACTGAGAAACAAAGGCACAGAAAGGTTTAATTTACCAAAGGTGCAAGGTTTGATTTTGACCAAGAAAGTCTCCAACAGAGCCAGTAATATAGGACCCAGGTCTCCTGATTCCCACTCTCGTGCATTCACCACTAACCCATTCCATCCTTTCTCTTGTAGAGGAACATTTGGGCTCTGATTCAGCATGTGCGTAAGTCAATCCCTATTCAACAGCACTCCTACATAAAGTTAAGCACATATTTAGGTTCTCTGCTGACCATATTTCAGCACCGGAGGTAGCCTCATGCAAGGCCCACTGCCCTTCCTCCACTTTTTTTAAAAAGTTCTCANGGGGGGGGGGGGGGGGGGGGGGGGGGGGGGGGGGGGGGGGGGGGGGGGGGAGAGAATGGGAACTGGGTTGAGGAATTCAGGAAAGAGGGATTTACTAACCATCACCACTTGTCGCCTGTTGAAATGTTTTTGACATAATTATGCAAATTACCGAACAACAACATTAAGCTACAGGGGGGAAAATAGCTTTCAAAAGTCAAGTAGAATCCATGCTTCTTAAATAATGAATTATGATGCATCAAAGGATGTATATGTTAGAGGGCAGAAAGGGAAGATGAAATACTTTAGAGTAACTTGACACCATGATAAATAAATGATAAGAGAGGCTGAATACAACTCTTCATGTAAAGGTGGCTAGGGAGGTGAAATCACTACCCGCTTTCCCCAGCTCTGAGTGAGTTTGGGATTCACCCTTTCACCAGCATTCTTCAACATAACGTTTTCATCTGGGCTTGGACACCTTCATTTAGCAACATCTGTCCTGACTCTCTGTCTCAGACCCTTCCACAAGCGTGATTGTTATTTTTCTTATGCTGCTCAAGTTCTTTCAATTATGACAAACTGAGAATGTACGGTCAGTTTGACAAAGATGAAATGAGAGGTAAAAGGCATATTTCATTATATTATCAGGGCTTTGGCATGGTAAGTGGTGAAAAAAAACAACACAATTCAATAAACATGCCTTTTCATTGACCGACACGCTACATTCTTGATGGAATAATGAATGATGTCCAATGACAATCATTGTCATGCACACACCTTGCTCCTTTATCACCTAACAGATGGTAGTTCTCTGTTCACAGATAAGCCCCATGAAATGAATCCGTGGGCAGCAGCAGGAGGCTGCATCTTTATTAGTAAGTTTCGACATTACAGATAATTAAATCCATCCTGCAATTATCTTTAGGCCACAAAACAGGGACCCCCATCTAAGGCCTCCACCAAAGCCGCAAATGAATGTTAATCAAATCCAAATACAAATGGATTAATAATCAAGGCTAGTCCCTCACTTGATGTAGGTAGGTGCAGTTCCATGGATATCAGTGGAAATAACATGATATACACCTGGTGAGAATCTGCTCAAGGTAGCCTCCCCATTTCATGCCAAGTTCCGCCCCTTTCAGATCTAACTCCTGTAATCACCAGGAGAAAACAATAACTCCCAGAGTGTCTCGAGGAGCGTACCCTGCGCACAAAAATATACTGCTCCCACTGTGCCCTGGGAAAATGACCTTCCCTGCTGCAGACAAGCCAATGTTTTATCTCCTTGCCCCCTATAAATTAGCAAACAATGCACTTAACCTGCCCCCCAAAAGCTCAGAGCTATGATAATCAAAGAGCAAGCACATCTTAGCAAAGAACTCTGGCCCCCAGCATTCAGCATCCAAACTAAATAACCCAAATCAATGGCCAGCTAGGTAGCCCCTCAAATGAACTCTGCCTGCCTCCTGTTGCTACTGACTAAGTAGGCAGTGGGAGGGCTGGCAATAAATCTCCTTCCAGTCAGTGTGTTGCATCCAAATACCTGTTGGACTACAGCAGCCAAGAAAGGACAATATTAAGGTTACTGTCCTCATTGGATGAAAAGTGACGGACTCATATCATGCTAAATTTCTTCAAGAATACTATGCAAAATGTGCTGGATTTTTTTTTTTTTACTGTACTCTGTCTTTTACTTATAAGTGCAGACTGCTCTTTCTGCATATCGGTGATCCCTCCACGCTTTCTGCATATATCCCTAAGGTGTAGCATTTGTGTTACTGACAAGGGAATAGGTTTTGAATTTCATTCCGATTTGAATGCCTCACTCCCTTAGGCTGTTTTTGGAAATCTCAGTGGAGGTGCCTGATGTCACCCTAATTGTGAATGTTTTGGCCATAACATCTACCTCCTAACAATACTTACACCGTATTATGAAAGCCCCCTACTTTTTGTTTTGGCCTATCTTGCCTTTGATTAAAATATTTACTCCCTTGTCTTTTATTATTTTTATTTCGTTCAGCTAAAGAAAAGTTCTGAGCGTGATCTTATCAAGTGCTGAGATATCTCAGCTTCCAATGACTTTTATAAACAATAAGTGGGAGTTGTGAACACTCCGCACCTCCCAGGAGGTAATCAGCACCTTAAAGGGTCAAGGTGCATATGTTAATTTTACTTTCTTTTCCTTCCTACTGCAGGTTACCTATACCCAAGCTTCTCTGAAAAAGAGCACAAATCCATCCAAGTATCTTTCTCCACTCAGTTACCGCTGCCTCATAATAAAACCACCACACTGGCGAGAGTTCCGTCCTGCAGTATTTTCACTCTGATTTGTGAGTGTCAGTTGGCCCTCATTTCTAAACCCAACCACGCCAAGTGCACATTCATCAAGCACAACTCCTACCGAACTAAGTGGTAGAGATAATTATGTAGTTGATGATACATAATGGATCATGCAACCTAGGTAATGCTGTGGCATAAATGGAAATTAGGCCTCCAAGCAGAACAGGAAATGTGTTAAGTGCTAAAAAGTGATGGTTTAGTACTAAATGCCCTTTCACAAGAAAATAAAGGAGTGCTAGAAAGTTCATTGAAAATTGTTTTCACAGAATCACAGGGTTGGAAGGGACTTCAGCAGGTCATCTAGTCCAACCCCCTGCTCAAAGCAGGACCAATCCCAGACAGATTTTTACCCCAGTTCCCTAAATGGCCCCCTCAAGGATTGAACTCACAACCCTGGGTTTAGCAGGCCAATGCTCAAACCTTCCCCAACATAAGCGCAGCTAAGTTTTTTCATAAAGGCATCAAGAAATGAAAAAAAATGCAGATGTTACAGCATCTGAGAAACCCCACACTTAAATCTGAAGACTGTCCAGATTATTTTTTCAGACAATTTGTCCCTACAAATAGGAAGAGGGGAAAACAAAATCATCATCTATAGGAGTAGCTTTATTGTACTTGCTTCTGAGCCAATTCTTTGCATTTATAATGAGATTCCATTTAAAGAGCCACAATCATGAGACATTTGAAAGCGTTCTAGTGCCATCTAGTGCTGTGGTGCGTTCCGAAGCAAGCACTCTCCTCTGGAACTATATGGAAATCAAAAGTCTGCTTGAGGACAAAAGTAAAATAGATTTATAATGAGTGCAGGTCAGCAGGATTACTGCAGACCTCTGAAAAACCCACCTACTTGCTTCAAGCAAGAATGTTACAACATTCGTGATGTGGAGCAATGCTTTGTTTCCAAAATTAAACCAGTTTTAACACAAACATCATAAAATGAATGGAATCGACGAATGGAAAACTAGATCACAGAATATTAAAACTGGATCACTGGTACTCTACAGCAATATAAGGTTGAACTCAAACGATCATGGAATATTATGATGGCAGAACACACATCAACTTCAAAACCAGGTGACTTTTCACACTACCTCGATAACAACTCATTAAATCATTTGTCTGTAACAGAAGTGGGCAAACTACAGCCCACGGGCCACATCCAGCCCGGCCCCTGAGCTGCCGGCCAGGGAAGCTAGCCTCCCTCCCCGGCTGCGCTGCCAGCGCTCTGTCCCACCGCTCCTGCCGGGCGGCACGGGCTGGCTCCGGGACTGCGAGCTCCTGCTGCTCTGAGCAGCATGGTAAGGGGGCGGGGCTGGATAAGGGGCAGGGGGTCCTGGGGGACAGTCAGGGGACAGGGGGTGGTTGGATGGGGCAAAGGTTTGGGGGGGGGAATGAGGGGACANGACTTCCCTACCCAGCCCTCTATACAGTTTCGCAATGCCAATGTGGCCTGGGGCCAAATTTAAATTTTTTTCATGAACATTTCATTAAAAAAAATAAATCAAGTTTTCATTTTTTGGGGGGGGGGTCTCATTTGTGCTCCCCTTCCTTCCTCCCTCCACCCTCACACTCTGCCTCCATATTGCCACTGAAAAGAGGAGAAAAGGAAGAAGGGGTGGGAGAAGGGAAAAATCAATACCTATTATTTTGTTTTGTTTAATCCAAAAACATGGAAAATGGAAATTTAACAGCTGTGTATATTTTCATCACACACACACACACACACACACACACCTTTCTACAAAACATTTGAAAAATTTCAAGGCATTCTACCAAAATACAGTAGACAGCCTTTTTAGGGAGAAGGGCAACAAGGTCCATTCTGACCATTGTCCATGCACTCTCTCCCGTTCTTTATTCTACCACCAATTTTGAAGTCTGCTACCTACTGTCCACTTCCAGTCCCTTCACCTCATTCCCCATTTGGTGACTGATCTCTGTTGCACTTACCTTGTCCTTCTCTTCTGGCTCTATTTCCTCTGTACACAAACATTATCTGATTTCTCCCATCCTCAGAAATCCACCCACGCACCCTTTTACTCTTGACACAATAGCTCCTTGCATGGGCAATTTATGTCTACATCATCTTCTCCTTTCCCCCAACTCCTGGATCCACAGAGCAACATGCTCATCAAGGCCTCAAACATCCTCTCTTCCTAGCTAAGGCTTGGCGCCTTTACTGTTCTCATTCTCTTTGATCTTTCCATAGCCTTCAAACTCTTTATCACTCCTCTTCCTCCTTGAGACCTTGCCCTCCCTTGGATTTTATGGCCATGTCTTTTCAGTGCTTGCTTGAGTGGAATTAATGGGTGCATGTCACCCAAGCTAGAATGACACTTTCCAGCTGCTGTGTAAGCTGTACCCTGAGAGTATTCCCATTGACTTCACAGGCACTACTTGCAATGCATAAAGTTAAGCATATGCTTAAGCCTTTGCAGGATCACGGCTTTATGCAGTATACCCGGATGTCCTCTGACAATCATCAAAGGTCAGACCTTGGACCTGTCAATCCAAGCACATGCACCATCCAGGAATAAACTAGGTATAATTATGTAAGTATGAAAGGGGGTCAATTTTTATGAATTTGCCACGGTCCAATTAGATTTGAAAGACGAAATCTAACAAACTAGGTTTGCCAACTGTAGTCAATATAGAATGGAATCAAATAGGATTACTCCTTTTTTTTTATTGAGTCCAGGACATTGGCTTACTAATTTTAAAGCTGGGTTCTTTTCAGGTCAATTTTAACTTGAACAATGTTTCTCAAATCAGGACACTTGCTTATTCTTAATAACCAACAATTTATTAATTCACCCAGAACCACATTAGTATACAATCAATCAACCCTTCAACACTTAGGTGTAGACACAACCAGATACTGAAATTTGCCAATCATGGTAGAGCTCAGCAAGTCACCTGGCCTTTGTCACAATAAGAAAAGGCACTATACAGACAGCTAGACACACGAAATACCTCCTCCTCAAGCCCACGCAAAACAGTGATTAATTCCTTTCTTTTTGCAATGCATTGTGCTTTTTATATAAAATTCTCGCTTTATCAAATATATCTGTGCACATTTCATAGTTAATGTTTTTCTTAGTCTTACAATATTTTAAATTTTCAGTACACATTTACTAGCTTATATTTCTTTTATACATATTTCTTTTTTTTTTAAAATGAGGTAAAACACACAAATGCAAGAACTCTTTCTCGGATATTTGTATTTTAAAAGGCATTTTTTCATGTCAAGAAGTGCAATTTTGCTTATACAGTTCCTTTAAAGTGAAACAGCTTTATCTGTCAGTTCCCCAATATCCTACTCTAAGAACTGAACCAAATATCTTAATGCATTCTGTTTTAGATCTCTAGCTTTCCTATACACTGTTTAAGGTCATGAGAGATCTATAGGCAAGTTATACTTACAGTAATTTATCTTTACCATTATAGGCAGGACAGTAAATATGCCTACACTCTGTGAAATTGCCTATGATTGTTACAGAATGGAAGTCAATAATATCTAAAATTATACCACTCAAGTGTTTACACTTAACGTAACACGTTCTTGCTTTTGCATACAAATATATCTTCTGCCTCAGGCAACTGAGACACTGTACCATTATAATGCAGGAATGTCATGGAATTCATTCTCAAAAATCCACAGTATATATAACATGGAACTCTGCCCTTCATCTTCTTGAACTCAATCTTCAGATATTTATACAAGTCTTTTACACATCATCCTGGCGTTACTGAAGTCAATGAGAGGGTTCCCACTGAATTCAACAGGGTCAGGATTTCACCCCTAGATTGGAATTTTCGAACATACTCAGCACGGGCCTAACTCTGCCTTTGCTGAAGTCAATGGCAAAGCTCCGACTGACTTTAATGGGAGCTGAGTTAGACCAAAACAGAGCACTTTTGAAACGCCCATCCACAGGGCCTGATCCTATTGAAGTCAGTCCCCTGTGGATCAGGCTCTTATTGCCTAGAACAACAATGTTCCTTTCATGATTTAGTTATATCTCAATTTAGTTGAGAGGCCTACATCATCCTATCATTTTTGCCAGAAAAAAAA
Organism: Platysternon megacephalum; assembly: GCA_003942145.1. Lineage (NCBI taxonomy): Eukaryota > Metazoa > Chordata > Testudines > Platysternidae > Platysternon > Platysternon megacephalum. Next base: position 6,112,462 of record QXTE01000030.1, on the reverse strand, counting down.
CAGACAATTCCTTTAAACCTCCTCAAAGAGAGTATATATAATACTCTTTAGACTGTCAAGTTTTCTGCCACAGAAGAGCTGCGTTTGTGAAAAAATTAGAAATACCTGGAATTATCTGAACTACCTCAATATATGATTAAGAAAGATTTCTTACATAAGACCTGACCTAACCCAAACAGGGACCTTTGTCAGAGCTGGTGCTTCTTATAATTGTAACCTAATTTTTTTGGAGGAGTGGGGAGAGCCACAGGATTAACACAAACTATTGCTAACTTTGGAAGGTTTAGGTTTTTATCTTAAAAATGCAAGGATTTTATCTGTAGCTGGAAAATGCCTCCGAGTTGAAAATATGACCTTTAGGGTATACACTGTATCAAATAGCAACTACTTTGTATGGATAACAGGTCCTTTACAACGGAATAGCTTAAAATCTAAAGATAGGAACTCAATTCCTACCCAGATATTTTATTTGCAACACGTACAGTACTGCAGCATAGAAGTTTCAAGACCAAAGACTAGAGGAGGGACGGGAGAACTGTTTCCCTTATTACACTTCAATACATATGTCATTCATACCATGACCAACTTGAGAATTAGTTCTGTATTAATCCTTCCACACCCCAAACAACCCCCCCACTCCCCCTCTCTCCAATTGTGCACAGCTTGCTACAAGAGGACAATTTATACATGAGACAAATATAACATGAAATGGATGGACAAATCTTTATACAAAAAAGTCAAGTAGTGAGAATTAGCAATGCAAACAACTAGTGCAAAAAATAATCTTGATAAATAGAAGTCACCAACAAAAGACTCCTAGAATAAAATTTAGAACTGTAGAGAAAATATGAAAATACAATAAAAAGCTATGGGAGTGTTTTTGATAGGGGGATTTTTTTCCTCCTAGAAGTTTGTAAGTTTTATACCAGCATGGATTTTTATCTATTTTAACACATTTTAATGAAATGTTGCTTAAAATCATTTTTAAACCTGAAATTTGGCCTAGAATTCATCATGTTTTACCCTAAACGGCCACTTGGAATGTTGTGATACATGATCGGCAGCCAAAAGCACAAGGTACATAAATTCTTCCACATCAAATGAGTAGTTAGTAAACTTTGGGTGTTCTCCCAGTGTTGGGTGGTGTCCCTGGAAAAATGAAACAGGTTTATGCAAGCAAATAAGGCACTTCTTTCATTTGAAAAACAAGTAGAAAACGGAGTGATCACCATTTTAATTTATAATCTCCAAATCCACTGATCTCCCCTAAAGCAACAGTGCAAGTAAGTAACTGTGTAACAGCAGTGTTATTGATAACTTGAATTAATGGCCAATTAATTTAAATTTCTCCCCCAGCTATTAATATAAAATGACTCCTTAATCAGAGCAGGGAAGTTAATTTGGGCCAAAACACAGAAATCATATTTCATGTACAATAATTGAGTGGAGTCAAAACAAATCTACCTTTAAACAATTAAAAATGAGAAATAATGATGTCCTCCCCCGCCCACGACTAAATGTTACCTGATCTTGAGGGAACACTTTGTTCTTTTTTTGCCAGGTAATGTAACGGATGCCTCGCAGCCTTGCTAAATCTAGGTAGCAGCGTTCATCCTCACAGTTGTATCTGGGGATATGCAGCATCACTGTCATTTTATAGCAGATATTTACCCACAACGACTGCCCTGCAGTCTATCAAGATGGAAAAAGTTTACAGTGTGCACATTCATTGTCAGTGTATAAACCCAAAAGACCATGGGCAATGGGCCAAATTCTACTGTGACTTATAACCAAGGTGACTCCATTGATTTTAAAACAGGATTGCCCAAGGTGGAAATAAATGTTCTTAATAAAATGCAGTATGTTTTGTCGTTTGTTTTTAAAAGCAAGGGTGTCAAAAAACAATACTTTGCAGCAAAAAATATATTTAAGTGGAACTACCAGAGAAATGTAGGTAGGACAGAGTGCAAATAACTGAGCTGGAATTTAGTCGGGTTGCTGGCACTAACATCCTTACTCCTGTAGCAACGGAATCTTTAAGGATTAGGACTTCCATTTCCCATCTCATCTAACTGACTCAACCTGGTCACCACCATGCCCCCCATACGCCACAGTACTGCTCCCACATTGACTCATAGGGAAGAATTCAACTAATACCCCTCCTTTCTTTGGAGTTTTCCCATCCAATGACTGAGTAGGCTGTTCCCTGCTTAGCCATGAGCTCTGTTGAAGTCACAGGCTAAGGTGGGGAGACTGTCATATAACAGATCACACACACATACCTTGCTCTTGCTGCAAAAAGATAACTACCCTTAGCAAGAGACTAGGCCTAAAATGTTTCAGCCCCAAAAAATGAAAGTTATGAGCAACTGAAGTAGGGCCTTTATAATGGAAGCACACAGGCAGCCCTATAGCTGCTGCTATAAATGCTAAAAATATGAACAAGGGAGTGAACATAAAGAACATTTGAAGTTATAGGCTTAAAAAAGAAAAAACAGACTTACAGTTCAAACACAACAGCCCAGTCTGGCAGAAAGAGTAAATGGGTAAGTCCAGCTCCATGCATTCCAATGAATATATCAGAGTTATGCGTGATTTTCAATTGCTCTGAAAATTCAAGGTCCCTGCAGACAACATAATGTTTGGGTCTCCAGCATGCTCATCCATCTTAGCATGAATAAGCTACATTCAGATAATGCAAAAATAACTTAGGGATAATTCTGAAAAAAGGAACACTCCAAGCACTGATCTATTTTAAACCATCTTCTAAACTGTAACTATTCAGCCCAGAACCAATTCAGCATGGAATTACAAAGATCAGAGATTTCAGAACTTCATTCTAGTAAGACTCTGTTACAGACTTACAGCTTTTTCAGATAGGTTATGACACTTAATTATGTTCCAATAATGATTCTTTGATCATTTGTTTGTTACATTCAGACACTTACTTTATTGGCTAGACCTTCTTATAACAAGAGTTATACAGGAGACAAGTCAAACAAATAAAAAATAGTATTTTAAAATGGATGTTATTAAAGTGCACGACTCCCTGCTGGGGGGTGCAGAAATTGAGCTTCAACTCACAGGTCTAGTGTGCAGGGGATTAGACTGGGCGTCAGGAGATGGGCTCACCTCTTGGGTCTGTCACCGACCTGCTGAGTGATCTTGGGCAAGTCACTTCACCCCTGAGGTCTGTTTTGTCTATCTAAACTCTTATTATGTGTGTATACAGTGCCTAACAAATGGCACTGCAATCTCTAGGCACCATTACACACAGGTCAGACACCGGTTACTATCCAACTATTACAAAAACAAACACGATAAAGGAAGTTACAAAATAACCTATTGAAGGGGAGTGGAGGTAACTGACCTTTGGCCTCATGCCTCATAGGTCCCCTGAGATGTGCAGCTAGCAGTGATCATCAGCAAACGTAGAAGCATGGTGGGCACATAATGATTTTGGGAGATTTCAAAATGTATTATTCTTAACAGTGGGTTCAGTCTGGGGCCCGTCAAACCTTGACACACATTTTTTTAATAGCACATTGTGAAAGGGGGTGGGGACAGTTTAACTAGTTCACACTAATTCCTCAGCAACAGGATTACTATGGATGGTTCTTTCATTTTCTAAAAGCAGCTAAACATAGGTTGGACTCTTTCGGTAGGTGGGCGGGTGAGGGCTAGACCGCAGTTCCCCCATTTGTTACTGGATTATAATCAAGCGCAGCCAACAACACAGACACTATTATGATTTTCTACCAATATACGTACTTGTACTTGTAATCTACTACTTTGACCTCAAATGCCGATACTGTTTTCAAAGCATTCACAAGCTAGGAAGGAAAGAGGAAAATTTAATGTGGTACTTGTTTTACTTCCTTTCCCCAGTTGCTTTCTACCTTCTCCACACACCCACAAGGAATTATATTGGAGATGATAGCACATACTCCCACTGCTATATAAAGTATTTTTTTTCTCAATCTCATCATCCCAGGTACCAGCACAGAGATTCCTTCATCTCTTCCTACCTGCAATTAGGTATCTTTCTTCTTGCAGAGAGATTAAATGGACTATATAATCTCTGAAGCTGCAGAAAATCTGATTTACTTATCTTCTACATGAGCCCTTCAGACCTGATTCGGTATCACTGAAGCCAGTGTTTATTTTGTCATTGTCATGAATGGGGGCAGGACTGGACTCTTAGGGACGGTTTTTCAAAGGTATTTAGGCACCTAAAAGATGCAGATAGGCACCTGTTGGGATTTCCATAAGCCGCTAGGCAGGACAGATGCCTAACGCAATGGGAAATTAAATTAAAACAAATGAAAATGTGACTCCTGACTTAATTAGGAGTTTTGGAAAACACCACCAAGGGCCCCTCTGCATGCTTAGGTACCTTTGAAAATCTAGCTCCTAGTTCTCAGAGCCAGATTCTGGGCTCAATCATGCCAGTATAAATCCAGTGAGCCTCAACTTGTCTTTGCTTAATCCAGTTTTACACTGGAGTGACTATTTACCATCAATATAATTACTTCCAGTTTGTGCTAGGAACTAACATGTGAATTTGGCCCACAGTGCTCAATAAGGGGATTAAGGCCCCCAATCAGCAAGGTGTTAAGACTCACTGAACTCAATAGGACGTCTCACATGCTTAAAGCTAGGCACTTGGCTTTAGTACCTTGCTGAATCCGGGCTTTAGGTACCTAATGCCACGCACTGCAATTAAAATCTACCCTGCCAGCCAACAGACAGTAACAGCAGCTGTTAGTTCAAGGCCTGAAACCAAAGAGGCCTTCTAAACTTCATCTGCCACAATGCCTAGTAGCTACTCAGTCTCTACAGGAGAAAGTCACAAAGGTTTTCTGTACTTATAACCAAATACAGCTCACACTCTTATTACAGGAAACGTGAACAGTAAGGTCAATGGGTTACAAAAGACACTACTAGCTTTACAAGCTACTTAGTAGACATATTTTGCCATTGGTTAGAACAGGTGCAATTCTGGGCTTTTATGGACATTATAATTACTGCTTTTGAAAAAAAAAACCAGGATGATGGAGGAAAGAGGGGTCAAGAGTGTTTTTTCCCCTATAATAGTATTGTCAAGAAAAGAGGCTAACCTCTCTCGTCTCGGGGCGTGTCTATTATAAGAAAGCACACTGCATAGGGCAACACAAGGGAGACAATGTAGTCCAGTGGATAGGGCATAGGACTAGGAATCTGGATTCTATTCCTGGCTCTGCCACTGACTTGCTTGTGGTCTTAACATTTCTACGTCTCAGTTTCCCCATCTGTAAAATGGGGATAATAATGCTTAATCCACCTTTGTAAAGCACTTTAAGAACTAGGAACAAAAAGTGCTATATAAATGCTACATGTTGTCATTGTTATTATATGAATATGTCATTGCAAACATTCTTAATTATGTGATTTGAAAATGCAATGCAGGGTGCAAGTACGTACACTCAGATATGATCACCTGCAGTTTAGTCTGTCCACATAAAATAAAACATTTCATTAGTCTTCTAGTTTTCAGCATTGGTGCGCAGAGAATTTAAAGAACAACATTCAGCCAAAGAGAATTTAGCTTTACAGTCACATTACAGGCATAGTGGAAGATGGAAGCTTTAGACATGATATATCTTGATTTTAGTAAGGCTTTGACACAGTCCCACATAACATTTTCAAAACAAACTAGGGAAATGAAGTCTAGATAAATTTAGTATAAGGTGGGTGCAAAGCTGCTTGCTTGAAAGACCATTTTCAAAAGAGTAGTTATCAATGGTTTGCTGTCAAATTGGAAGAGCATATCTAGTGGGGTCCCACAGGGGTCAGTTCTGGGTCCGGTACTATTCAATATTTTTGTTAATGACTTGGATAATGGAGTGGAGAGTATGCTTATAAAATTTGCAGATGACCCCAAAATGAGAGGAGTTGCAAGCGCTTTGGAGGACAGGATTAGAATTCAAAATGACCGTGACAAATTGGAGAATTGGTCTGAATTCAACAAGATGAAATTCAAAAAAATCTTTTACTTAGGAAGGAAAAATCAAATGCACAACTACAAAATGGGGAATAACTGGCTAGGTGGCAGCACTACTGAAAAGGATCTGGGCATTATCGAAGATCACAACTTGAATTAGTCAACAACGTGATACAGTTGCAAAAAAGACTAATATTCTGGGGCGTCGTAGGTCACACTGTTTGGCATTGGCAAGTCCTCAACTGGAGCAATGTGTCCAATTCTGGGCACCACACTTTAGGAAAGATGTGAACAAATTGGACAGAATCCAGCGGAGAGCAACAAAAATGATCAAAGGTTTAGAAAACCTGACCTATGAGGAAAGGTTAAAAAAAAGAGGGAGTGGGGGGCATGTTTTTTCTTGAGAAAAAGATTGAAGAGGCACCCAATAACTGTCTTCCAATAGGTTACGGTCTGTTATAAAGATGACTGTGATCAATTGTTCTCCATGTCCACTAAAGGTAGGATAAGAAATAATGGGCTTAATCTGCACCGAGGGAGATTTAGGTTAGATATTAGGAAAACATTTCTAACTATAAGGGTAGTTAAGCTCTGGAACAGGCTTTCAAGGGAGTTTGTGGAATCCCCATCACCAGAGGGATTTAAGAACTGTTGGACAACGACTTGTCTGGGATGATCGAGGCTTACTGAGCCCTGCCTCTGTGCAGGGGGGACTGGACTAGATGACGTCTCAAGGTCTCTTCCAGTCCTACTTTTCTATGATTGTGAGCATTTTTTTTTTTTATTTTAAAAAGGCAGGTACTTCTGATCTGTCAGCACTACTTGCTGTCCTCTACCAATCTCCCTAAGGTAATCCACAAAAGCTACAAGGCTCGCAGCAGAGATATAGAAATGGACACGGGCTAGAACGTCTATCAGATTAATGTAGTGTTACCACTGAGCCTGTTCAAGATTTACCATTAGATAATATATTGGTTTTAGCTGAAAATCCTAACGCATCATGCACAATACACAAGATTGGTAAAAATTAAAAACTTTTTTTTTTTTTTTTTTAAAGGAAGTAAAATAATCCAACCTCATTCTGGTTCAATATTTTCCGGTAGTCTGTACTGCGTGCAAGTATTGTGACACAAATTTTTCCATCCTAAAAAGACAGGAGAGAGAAACTGCAATGCTATATACCCAGCTGCAGGGCCTGACTGACCAAAAATACTCAGTAAAACTGCCATGACATTTTTAAAAGAAACAATTACTTGAGTATTAAATATCTTCTCCAGACCTGTGTAGAAATTAAGTGTCATATACAGGAGTAGCCTCCATACCTGAGAGAAAACTTGGCTAGTTAAAGACAACGGGCTGCGCCGCTGTAGTGCTTTAGTGAAGATGCTACTATGCCAATGGGAGAGCTTCTCCCGTCAGCGTAGTTCATCCACCTCCCCGAGAGGTGGTAGCTATGTCAATGGGAGAAGATCTCCTGTCAACATAGCACTGTCTACACAGTGGGTTAGATCGGTGTAACTACGTCGCTCGGGGATGTGGATTTTTCACACCCCTGAGCGATGTAGTTATACCGATAAAGCATAACATAACGCCCTCCAAAATGAGCAAAATTTGAGATTTCCAATACATGAACATGTCATATATTTTGCAAAATTCTTGACCCTAACAACAATGGAACGGTTTAAAAACTTGTATACTTTTATTGAGTATAAAAGAATCCCTGCATTGGCCATTATGGGCGTATCTGAAAGCAGGAAAGAAACAGAGGATGATTTGTGCACAAGACCCGCAGAAAAAAGTTATTTTGCCTGTGTAGCAGTTCCCCCTCCCTCACCTTTTAAAATCAGTTGGACCCTTAGGGGTAAATTTTCCAAGTGGAGCCCAGAGATTTAGCTGCATGAGTTCCATTCATGTCAGTGGGAGATGCACAGCTAAATGCTTGGGCTTTGAAAGTGTATCCCTTAGTGATAACATGTAGGCTACTCTCTGGCAAATACTTCAGAAAATCAAAAGCTGCTGTATCCATCAATGCAGCCACTGTAATGGTCTGAACAAATAACAAGTGTTTTAAAACTGATAAGCCTAGGGCCAGCCTGATGGTACCATGCAGGGATCAGAAGGCCAGATTTGATTGCTCCTTTCTCTGCTCCCAGGTCAGCAGGGACTGTGTGGCTCTGCAGAGGCAGCACCTGAGTTTTTGTAGAAAGGAAGTGCACCATGCATGGCTTTGTGGTGTTCTCTCAGGTGTTCAAGGGCAGCACTTGATAGCCACTCCAGAAGGAGCGACACATCCAGCTCTCCTGGCCTGGAAGAACATTGGTCATAATGTAGGTCCTTGGGGACAGATGGGCTGAAATGGGGGAGAGATGTGCTAAGGCGTTCTCCAGTGGGAACAGGACCTGGAGCAACCTTTTACAAATACGTGTAGATATTTGCTAAAAGAACTTTATGAAACAGATTGGCAAACAAAAGGTGGACCCAAAACATCAGTGCGAGGGACCAAAAAAATAGTAATATTTGCCACTATTTTCTGCGGGACATTCACAGCTACTTCTACTTACTGGGTTAAGAACTATGATTGCTTAAAGAAAAGAAATGCAAGCTTCATACCATGATTGTATCAGTCATACCTTGGGTCCTTCTTGTGTGATATTTAATCTGTGTAACACATGCTGGGAAAATGCTCTAAATAATCCTGTACCATGACAGCCAGAGATCTGAAATCAGAGAGGCAATTTATAGAATAATCAGATGCTTCACTTACAGTTTATATTACAATTTATATACTTGTGATAACTCAGCTAGGTTTTTCCAGCATTTGTTTGCAGAAAGTTCAATGCTGATCCGAACATAGATGTCTAGTTTTCACACTGACAGGATAAAAAGGACTCACCAGTGGTGTATTGTAAAATAAGCCATATCGCATTCGAGGCAATAATGAAAACACTGCTTCTTTAAAGCATACCTGTAAGGGAAGATCATTAACGTTATGGTTGTACTCTAATATACAGTTAAAGGGGCACATTTCATGCTTGCTCACTGCAAATATTGTTTACATTGGGGCAGCAACTAAATGCACCAATCAAGGATCGTAGCACCATTATATTAGGCACTTTGCAAACTAACAGAACAAAGGGTATGTCTATAATGCAATCACAAGGTGGGACTGCAGCTTGAGTAGACACACCTGAGCTAGCTGTAATCTAGATAGCTCAGGACCTGGAGCAACCTGGAACCCCAGGCTAGCCTGGGATGAAGCGCATGCTGCTGCAGTTTCACTGCTCCGGGACCTAAATTAAAACTAACTCAGGTGTGTTTACTCATGTGACTGCAGTAGAGACATCCCCAAAGACCGTTGCTGTTCCAGAGAACTCAATCTAGGGTTTTGACAAGATGCAACAGGTGGAAAAAGACAAAAGAGGAGTAGGGTAGGATGGTGGACAAGGGAATATTTGCAGTTTCATGGATCAATAATCACAGGTGTCCATCTACCTAAGCAGATGGCAGCAATCTAGAGGCATTGTGGAAGAGGCAGGTTTCAACGGAGGGATTTAAGAGAGGATAAGATGAACTCCCACTGAAGGCAGCTAGATTTTTGAGAACAAAAATCAAGGGTAGACTATATCCCACAGTCTTCATATCTTGCAGGCGAGGTCGAAGGGGGCAGGGAAGGAATATCATAATAGGTCATGAATATCAAACATAAAAGCTATATTAAGACACAGATGAGAGACATAACCCAATGAAAACTACAAGATTCAGAACGAACGATACCACAAGAAAACCCTTAGGGCTTGTCTATATAGCAAGTTAGTGCGTGGCAAGCCAGGGTGTGAATCTACAGCACAATAGCTTGCCACACAGTATCTAACTGTGTGAACCCTGCTACGACATGCTAAAAGCTTCATAATGTGCTCCAATGTTTGAAACAGGCTGCTGTAGATGTGCTGCCAGTACATGTGCTGCTGAAGCAAAAAACCCAATCTTTAAATATCTCCTCTCACAGAACCATGGAAGTATGGCCCTGTCTACACAACAGCTGCCACCACTTCAGGGAAGTGGGTTACAACCTTGGTCTTAATTTGTAGGGTAACCTTGAGTCTAGCTATGCTTTGTAACCAGGGTAAGGCCTTCTTCTGAAATATTGGCTTTTGGTTTGGCTGGAAAACTCCATCATGGCACTATAGCTTAATATACAATTCCATACCCTTTTAGAGTCATATGTTTTCAAGTGTATTATGTGATGGTCAGTAAATGCCTTCCAGGTCTCACTGAACAAATCACCATAGCCATACGAGCTCTAGGAGAAAAGAGAAAACACACACAGTGAATTAAAGCTCTGATGTAACAATCTGGATTCTATATATTAGTTCAGGTTCTTATATTGGCCCCATAGTAACCAGGACAGCCTGGAGTAAACCACAGAAGTTTGCAATGTCTAAAACTGACAATTGTGTTAGCTAACTCAGATTAAGTGGCAATGAATCAACTCATGTTAAAACAGGCATAAATTCTAGGCTAGACAAACCTGAAGAGGTGTAGAGACCAGCCAGCAAGGGGAGGTGTCCAGCACTCCCTCTTCTCCCCAAAGACAAAGGAACTAATAGTGGGTGTGAGGTGGCAGGGCAGAGGGGAGGATGGGTACGTAAAGTGGGGCTGCTGAGATTAACAAACCCATTTGTGAATGTATGTGCAGAGCAGGCATTTGAAATAAAGAGTTATTGTAAGTCTGCTCCAGATCCACCTTGATTTTGGGACTGGCTCCTGGATCTAGAAACCCCCTCTGCACATGCCTACCTGCTTGAGTGACACAGAGTGGCTACTTGATTCAGCCAGCGCGCCTTTGATGGAAATACTTTTATTTGCTGGATGAAATAACAGGCAAATTTGTGATGAAATTCAGCACTACCCATAACAACTTGTTGCAGTATCTCATAACACAATGGGTAAGAATGCTTCTAGTGGCTGGACCATATAAAGATGGAAACCTGCTACTGGCTTCAAGCCAGTAAGGTCACATCTACTCTACAAACTTTGTTTGATGCAAGTTACATCAGCGTACGGTCAACGAAGTTAGTATATCGCTCATGCAGACTTAGCTGCTTGTGTTGGTGCTGCACATACCCACCAGGAGTCCTTGCGTCCCTACAAAGTGTGGTACACCACAGGTAGGTATCCCAGTGTGCCATACACCACTGTCCAGCGCAATGCCTTTTGGGAAATGTTTACAGCGTACTGTAACTAACTTCAAGCCTAACTTTGAAATGTAGACTAGGTGTTCAGGGAGGTGGTTTTACTGCGTCGCCATAATGGGGCACTTATGTTGACTGCAGACAAATCTGAGTGTAGACACATGCACAAATAGGTCAACATAAATCACTGTGGGCTTGTCTATACTACCCGCTGGATCGGCGGGCAGCGATCGATCCAGCGGGGGTCGATTTATCGTGTCTAGTCTAGACGCGATAAATCAAGCACCAAACGCTCTCCTGTCAACTCCGGTACTCCACCGGAGCGAGAGGCGCAGGCGGAGTCGACGGGAGAGCGTCAGCTGTCGACTCACCGCAGTGAAGACACTGCAGTGAGTAGATCTAAGTATGCTGACTTCAGCTACGTTATTCACGTAGCTGAAGTTGCGTAACTTAGATCGATCCCCTCCCCCGCAGCGTAGACCAGGCCTGTGTCAGCCTAACTTTGTAATCCTAACAGACCCTGTCCTTTAGCTCAAGCAGTAGAGGCTCATGCTGTCAGATCTAAAGGTTCTGGGTTCAATCCCTGCAGGTGACCCTGCCACAGAATCACTACACTTCTCCCCTTCCCCCCCGCACGCGTTCTCTCCACAGATATTAATAGATCTCTAACATGTATGGAACAAAGAGGCATCAGTGCTTTCTTTTGGACTACAGTTAGATATGCCCTCAGGAAAGTTGGAAGCAGACTGCTGTTTGCAGCACGTACACTTCCTTTGGATGTTGCAGCTGTTTTGTCCGTCAGTCTTTCATGTGAAGTGAAAATAATTTTTAATAAAAACAATGTTTTAAAAGAGACTAAAAAAGATTGCAAGACAGAGCAGGCAGCCAGTGAAATGTAACAGAATCTAAAGGATGGCATATTTCATTAGCTTGCAGCTTTGCTCCTCCCCCCCCACTGCTGCAATGAAGTTTTAATGAATTTCAGGTTCAATATTATTCGCCAGCAGCTTGTGTTATAAGAACTGCACTTCCAGATCAGTAGCAAAGCACTGATCTTCAAAGCTGAAAGCTCTACTGCTATCGCTGCCTATTCTCCATAAAAGAACTGATTGTAGGGGAATTTATAAACGTCACTTTTTTATGTGGCTGAAGATGGGGTGTCTGCAGATAGATGCCCGATTAGATGCCCCGTGTATTTCCTGTTCATTTTCTGCTTTGCTTCACCTACATCTAACGGCATTTCTGTTTAATAAGGACAGTACAGCAATTCTACAGTAGCCAAAAAGTACATGCATATCTAATTATGTTAAGAAAAAAAGGGAATCAATAATAAGCTGGAGTCTGTCTTTTAGTAACCACAGACACCTCTCAGCAAATCACGAAGTTTCTTGGTGCCATCATCTGGTGGCAAGAAGTAATAAAATCTGTGTCAACAAAAGTGATCTGTTCCAGGACATAAAAAATTACACTTATTTTGTGTTATGCATTTGAAAGAAGTAATAAAATGTTAAGACCCTAGTAATATAGGAACAATAGGAAAAGTATCCCTGATGTTTTTAAAAGGAAATCATCGATGCTTTGATATATTTGATCTCTTAGAAAGACCACAAATTATATGTTTTCATGTCCCTATTAAACTTACAGATGCTACATGTGAAGGAAGACTGATGCTTATATTTTATATGTATTGGCTTCCAATATATTAGAGAACCTAGAAACAGGGTTTTTTGTCTGATTTGTCCAGGGGGATTCATGTTGAAGAGCAAGGAGATACATACTGCTGAGACTTGGCAATTCTAGGAAGGTTAACATTCAGATGAGTTAGAACATACAGAGAATGCAGAAAATAGTTGTTAAAAATTAAATCCTGCATCGGTTTAAGACAATGTTCTAGAAAGGTGGAATTTCTGGACTGCAATGTTATTGCTAATTTTTCAACCAAGTGATTAAAAAAAAACTGGTCCTACATCACTCAATACTGGTTAATAAACTAATTTCCCCATGCTTAACAGACACAAATTGTCATAGTTTCAATTCAGCAAGGGCCACTGAAAATTTTCAATTAGAAGTAGTGTAGTTAGGTGGGACTAATTTATCTTTTAATGTCATAGTAGCACATTTGAAGGCGATCAAGAGCACTGACTGCAAAAAAACTGTTCATGAGCTAGCCATTAAATAGCAATATTTAGGGTGTTTGCTTGGGTTTTTTTTAAATACAGGTTGCACATTTCTTTTGTGGGGAAAACAATACCAGCAACTGTATTTCCCTGTCTCATACTTACAAATTCCACAAGCCTAAATCTAACCCAAAGTTCTTAGGGGAAATTCTACTTTGAGATTCTATCTGAAGAAATAATGTCAGACTGTGAAAGGTAGAGATAATTAGAAAGATTTTGTTACCTACAATGAGAAACTAAACACTTGGCAATACAGCTGGAATACAGTGGCAACACTGAGAAAGTACTTACTAAAATTCCAGCATGACTAAGATTACCGTTCCCTCAGTGCTGTAGCAGTGTAGTATTCTATATGGTAAGCACTAAGGACTGTATTTCAAGACAGGATCTTAATTAAGCAACATCTGTGCAGGAGTTGGATGTGGTTTGGTTAACAGATCACTAGTGCAGCTGTGCTGGCCAGGACAGGGTTAAATATGCTGGGCAGGAGCATCTACTTGAATTGGCCAGCAGACAAGCCCAGAAGTGTGTGCGCTTAGGGTCCAGTGATGGGTTAATTTGGCCCTCCCTAGCTGGAGTGGTGTTTCGCAGCGTGGTCGCTCTTGCAGGAGCGAGGCTAGCTCCAGTGGAGTAAATTGAGCTAACTCTTGCAGTGAAGACAAGCCCTTCGTCTCCGTTTTACTGGTATGAACAAGAGGTGGGTCAAAATTCCACCATGCTCACATGAGGTGTTTTTCAACAAAACAGTCCTTCAGCGCTGGAGCCTGATACTCCTTCCTGCAGTCAGGTAGGGCGCGTGTCACTCAGTGGAATTCACCCTGCCGGGCAAGAAGTCTCTGCAGGACAGGTGGGATTTTCAGGCCCTAGGACTCCGTATTTTAAAGATGCAAAGACTCACATGTCATTAGCAGGTGATTTGATTACAATGCACAAGTTTGTATAATAAATAAGCAAAGGCACATTCTAGGGCAGAACTGCTGCTTTGCTAGAAGATAAGCATGGGGTGCTGCTCAAGCAGCACACAATACATTGTCAAGTATCAGAGGGGTAGCCGTGTTAGTCTGGATCTGTAAAAGCAGCAAAGAATCCTGTGGCACCTTATAGACTAACAGAGGTTTTGCAGCATGAGCTTTCGTGGGTGAATACCCACTTCTTCGGATGCAATACATTGTGTGATATAACTGCTACAAATATTTTAAAAGAAAGTCCTACTTACAGTGTCCCACATGACAATGTTGACATCTGTGCTGAACGAATTGTTAATATGCTGAGTGATATAAAGATTGACAAAGTCACAGAAGTGATGATACATATTAACACCTGGCAGGAGAAAGAAAAGCTCTTTACTATAAAGCAGGATACTACATTATTCATTCCCATTTTTGCAAACATTTGTGTTTATTATTCACAGGGAAATTACTAAATACACTCCCTGTCCCTGTGTACAGAAAGGTCTGGGTTTTAAATTAGTTTTACTCTTTATGTGACTGAGAACTTATTATACGCCTTAGAGATGCAGAGCTTCAGTAGGGATGGAATCACATGAGAAAACTATGAATTAACCAGATCTTTTAAGAAAAATCCAAAGAATAGGCAGGGCAGCCAAAAGCAGTAAGAAATTAAACCACAAATTAAACTTCTTGGAAGTTACACTTCCTATTGTGATTTTCTGTTGTATACTAAAACCACTACCACACGAACGGTACTGCAATGTCTAGCTGCACATAGCAAACACTAATATTAGGAGTTCCACAAAATGTTTTCAGGCTCTTTTAAAATAAGGTACGGTAAACTTCACCTTGGGATAAGACGCTACTCTCGCGATGTTATTCATTTAGCACCTGTTCCAAAGCCCGCTTCAAAGCATGCTTCAAACAGACTCTTGAGCAGTGTTTTTACCCACTCCTATTTTAAAAAAAAAGCCTAATCCATTTGTCTAAATACCAGACTAAGTATTCTCCCCTATTAATGTTAAATCTCTAAAATGAAGAACATTAAAGCTAAGATCAATAAATTGAAGAAATGCTAAAATATTCATGATGGAAAGACCTTCATAAGATACTTCAAGCCTCTCATGAAGTAGGATATGGTGCAGGACAGCAATCACTAGGGCTCTCCCATACTGATGTAGATAAGATATTACATACTTTGCAGCTGATTTTCACATAGTTCAAAGCCTTTAAAAAATAGTTTTTAAAGAAGCCTTTTTACTTTTAAAGTGACAAACCTACATAAAAAGTTATTTGCTTGGGTTCTTTTCTTGAAGTACATGACTTCCACCCACCACCCCATAACCTGTGTATGCAGAAGCTGCAATTATTGAAGTGATATGGCGAGTAATAAATTATGTTTATTCCCATAATGTGCAAGTGAAATATGAAAATAGTCATCATCAGTCTATGATGATGGAAGTGGTGTGAAACTTTTCTGGGTTTTTTGGGTTTGTTTTTTTTAAGCGTCTATTAATAGTACAAAACCAGCGGCGGCTCCAGGCAACAGCGCTCCAAGCGTGTGCCTGGGGCGGCAAGCCGGGGGGGGCGCCCTGCCGGTCCCTGCAAGGGCGGCAGTCAGGGAGCCTTTGGCGGCTTGCCTGCGGGAGGTCCGCCGGTCCCGCGGCGGGTACACCGAATCCGCGGGACCGGGGACCCCCCGCAGGCATGCCGCCGAATCCGCGGGACCGGCGGACCGCCCGCAGGCATGCCGCCGAATCCGCGGGACCGGCGGACCTCCCGCAGGCATGCCACCGAATCCGTGGGACCGGCGGACCTCCCGTAGGCAGGCCGCCGAAGGCAGCCTGCCTGCCGTGCTTGGGGTGGCAAAAAAGCTAGAGCCGCCCCTGACAAAACTTGCACTTTGTCACAATCTCACAGATTTGGTTGAACTATGAAAAGGGAGTGAAAACAAGCTCTTATAATCTCACTCTACTTCAAAGATCTATAAACACCACATACACGTTCAGAGTGAATTTCATACACACACACACACCCTAAAAATGTAATGTAAATGGACACTACATTATCACACTGTATGACGCAGAAAAATAATATCTGTTACCTGCATCTAATTTCATGAAGTAAGTTGGCTTTTCAATAATAATGTCACATTTGCCATCTTCTATGGGTCTGAAGCTTAGTGGAGTATATGTCTGGAGTTCGGCAAACCTGAAATTATTCAATGACATGTAATGCGTTTTTAAGATAATGTGTCAGAATACAAGTACCTATTACACAGTCAGAGTTTAGTGACAGTTCACCATGTAAATTTCATCTAATAATGCTGCCAAAGTTTGATAAGATTTGACAATTGAAAATAATTTTTAATTGTAACTGAAGGGTTTTAGGTCATTAGCTTCAAAAGGTTAAAAATTCTGCCTTTGATCTCAGGAGCAAGCAGCATCTTTGAGCTACAAATCAACCCAGCAGAGAACTGTGAAAAGAGTCTTTCCTTCCATCCATATTTCCAGGGTGCAGTTAATTTGAGTACATTTCTGTCCAACTTATTGATCTGCATTTAAAAGGCATTTCACTACAGACCCCAATGCTTTGGCAAGATTAACGCCCGCAGGTGCAAGGTTGATTAAGTCTGAAGCCAATTAGGAGGATTCATTTTAACCAACAGTCTGCATATTGACAGCCATCTTTTGAAAATGGATCAGAGTTTCAGATGGCATTGAGATTACTGATCACAGTGGGGACAATGAGGTTAAACATGGCCAGAGAGAGGAACCCAAGGGAACTCTAGTGAGGTCAGAGAAAGAACAAATGGAAGCGGACAAGGAGGGAAACTGAATCCTTAGATCCTACTTGATGTCTCCAGTTCCACCTGCCCTAGAGATTAACCTGCAACTGTGGGTATGTCTACCATGCAATTAAGGTGGGAGGGTCCCAGAGCAAAAGAGCCCAAGTCCCATGAGCTTGAGTCAGCTGGCATGGGCCAGCCACAGGTTTTTAATTGCAGTGCAGACAAACCCTATGTGACAGCAGCACTTCAAGTGGCAACAGAGCAAGGTATCCCACACTACCTCACTCTAGGATGGAGTGTCCTCACAAAACACTGCCCTGCAACAGTCCCTGAGCCCTGTAGATTGTTGCACCCAGCCCATAATTTCAAACACAAACTCCCTTTTGCAGGTACAGGAGTGTAAAGCACAGACATCAAGTAGGCCCCAATTCAGCAAAGCACTTATGCTCAAAGTTTAAGTACCTGGCTGACCCGGGTAATGGTGCTTTTCAGCCCTAAATCTCAAACCACTGTACACCAAGAATGATCATTACGGCCTCATTCTACAGACGGGATAGCGGCGGTGCAGACAGGTTATGTGACAGTACTCAGACACACAGCTAGGCAAAGATCAGAGGCCAGGTTTCTGACTCCCAGCACCGTGCTCAGTCCATTATTACTTTTTCACATTTTTGGTTTCTTTCAGAGACTGTTTCAAGTGGATCCTGAACAAAATGACAGTGCTGCTTTTGGGTCAAGACGGGACAATATCCATTTCTCCAACTAACTGTTGGATCAATAGTTACTCAAACTTAACACTGTGAAGTATCAAAGGGGTA
The DNA here is from genome assembly GCA_003942145.1 of Platysternon megacephalum. Classification (NCBI taxonomy): domain Eukaryota; kingdom Metazoa; phylum Chordata; order Testudines; family Platysternidae; genus Platysternon; species Platysternon megacephalum. Next base: position 6,094,551 of record QXTE01000030.1, on the reverse strand, counting down.
GCCATGTTAGTCTGAATCTATAAAAAGCAACAAAGAGTCCTGTGGCACCTTATAAACTAACAGATGTATTGGAGCTTAAGCTTTCGTGGGTGAATACCCACTTCGTCAGATGCATGTGTCTGACGAAGTGGG